>CAJHQP010000696.1:0-160851 GCA_905132765.1 Moricandia arvensis
CTGATCTTGATTTTAAAGAAGCTTATGTGTCTTGTGAGAAATTTTCTGCAGGTCTTACTTCATGAAGGAAGGATTCTTGTTTTATGTTAATCTTTTGTGTGTGCCTAATTGCTCAATAAGACACTTGTTTGGTAGGGAATCCCATGGAGGACGTCTAATGTGTCATTTTTGTTAGATTTTTAGAGTGTCTAGGTTGTGTGTGATGGATAATCCCCTTTGGGTAGAGATGACTCGAAATGAAGAAGCAGAAAGATCTGCTTTCAACTTTTGTTAACTTGAATCAGAAACAGAGACTGAAGAAGACTTGGATAGGTTGTAAAGACTAGAAAAGGGATTGATTTAAGAGAGAAACTGATTGAAGAACACATTTTATTATGGGGAAGTAGAGTGGGGAAATCCCCCTTACTCTCTTGCAGTCTACAAACAATAGAGATGAGCCTTATATAGAGAAATGGGAAGCTACACTCGTCTAGACCTAAGAAGAACAAGCATGTGAAGTTAAAGGGCGATGAGCACCTTTTTTGAAATGCTTGGCAAGGAATGTTCACATGCTTGGACAGGTTGTCCATGGCTTGCTCTTCCTTTGTCAAGTGGATAAGGTTCTGCCCTTATTCACAATCGGTCAGCAACCCAACAGGTTCCTGGAAACTCCCTTTCCTCTTTCTTTAGCAAATGGTATATTCCTGTGCATCTTCCTCACTTGCAGACCTTCTCTTGGATCACAAGTCTTTTAAGCTTGGGTCTCAACTCTTGTTCATTTTAAGGTTGTACGGCCATGGATCATCAATCTGATCCGTACACAATGTGCCCTAAACTTGCACAAGACTCAAACCACATTTTAAACCTAAATGGTCATGTGTTTATGTTTCTGGGTCGAGGTTGGGTCTGTACAGTCTGTTCGGTCCGTACAGTCCGTATGGCCGTACGACCATCTGTATACCTGATATTAACTGTGACCATGTGATCCCATCTCTTCACCATAGCTTTCCAAGGTCCTTCTTGTACTTTCTCTTGTCGTTCCACAATCTCTTGCACACTCAAAAACTGTCCACAGCGTTCTCAATACTTGTTGGACAATACCATTGTGATGGACACAAAGACCCTGGATCACAGCCTCACTGTGATGAAAATATGATATGACTTACCTTACACATCACTAAGTGTTCTTGTACTCATCTCACACTGATCTTGTTCACTCCCCGTATCACCTAACATCTTGTTAGGTTGAACTACTCGGACAACCAGATTCTTGTCCATTTAGTACCAACCATCAACTGAGCCTTGGTTGCATCTTCTTCTTGAATAACCATCAGGAATCTATTTTCACAGATCATTGAAGCTTCTCAATAATTCCTCTCAAGTTTGGGACTGAGTCTACGACGAACCAAGCTTGGACGAATGATAGCTTCATGATCTTGATCAACACACCACTACACATTCACTTATGAACTCGCCACCTTGAATGGAATGCTGGTAGATGCCTCGCCTATATTTTCAACCACCTCACACTAGAAGCCGCATTGTATAGTAAACTTCTTCTTCATACATCCAAGAGTACTCTGAACATTCTCTTTTCGGGACTTGCCAATGTCTAAACCAGGAGGGCTTCATCTTCTATTCCTGGTGCAATGGTGAGGAGGAATCAGGTCTTGAACTTAGGATCATCAGGTAGATCACTTAAGTCCCCACCTCAAGCTTGAATTGAGTCTAGGTTTAATCTTGAAGTGAGCCTGAAGGAACTTCAAACCAGGAGCACACACCCCCCTCCCCCCAACAGCTCCGCATAAATCACTGATCAACCTTCAAGGCCCTTGTTTCTTCTGGACGCTATGAGAAAGCATGAGGAACCAAGTACACTTTCTGGGCACACCTAGGATGAACACCATCTTCTTGAAGAGGTTGAATCAGCTGGCTGGATAGTAGATTCTTATGGGTTTAAAATGAGATGAGAGTGAGCTTTGATCTTCAGCAGATGAAGGAACCAAGTTCTTGCGAACCTGGCTCTGATACCATGTTAGATTTTTAGAGTGGCTGGGTTGTGTGTGATGGATAATCCCCTTTGGGGAAGAGATGACTCCAAAATGAAGAATTAGAAGGATCTGGTTTCAACTTGTGTTAACTTAAATCAGAAAAAGAAACTAAAGATGACTTGGATAGATTAGAGAGAATAAGAAAGGGATAGACTTAAGAGAGAAACTGATTCAAGAACACATTTCATAATTGGGAAGTAGAGAGGGGAAATCCCACTTACTCTCTTGCAGTTTAGAACCGATAGAGATGAGCCTTATATAAAGAAATGGGAAGATACACTCATCTAGATGTAAAAAGAACAAGAATGTGAAGTCAAAGGGATATGTGCGCTTATTTTGAAATGCTTCGCCAGGAATGCTGACATGCTTGGACAGGCTGTCCATGGATTGCTCTTCCTTTTGTGAGTGGATAAGGTTCCTCCCTTATCCACAAACGGTCAGCAACCCAGCAGCTTCTTGGAAACTTCCTCTTCTCTTTCTTTGGTAGATCGTATATTCCTTAGCATCTTCTTTACTCGCCAACCTTCTCTTGGGCCACAAGTGTTTTAAACTTGGGTGTCAAGTCCTGAGTCTAGGAAGAACCAAGCTTAGACAGATAATAGCGTAACATCCAGAGTTATGATTTGTAGAAAGGCTTATGAGAATTGATTTGGCTACATATGTCACCAAAGTTGACTTACCTTTTCCGCCACACCTCCGTTTAGAACTCCAGGGTTAAGCGTGCTTGCGCGGAGTAGTGGAAGGATGGGTGACCTATCGGGATGTGATTCACGGTACCGTGCGAGTGAGGCAAAAACACGGGGAAAGGACGAGTGGTGATTGCAGGGTCAGTAAACAATGATTTCGAGCCTTAGAAAAATTTAAAGTACGGCCGTCGGACGGGATGAGGCCTACAAGCCGAGAGAGCGGGCGTGGGTGGCCAATTAGCCGTGGCCGGTCAAGGCGTTACGAGGCCTTTTGGGAAGGAATCCAAAAGTAAATCCATGCGGGCTTATTAGGCCAAAAGTGGAAAATATCATACTAATTACATAATATATAGTTGGACATTGGTCTTTCACAAACCCAACAATTCGTATCAGAGCTAGTTAGCCATCTCGGTTCTGACCCGAGAGGCGTCTTGAGACCTGTTGTGGGGCGCAACGAGGACGTTGCGTTCTTTGAGTGGGGGTGAATTGTAACATCCCAAGTTGTGATATGTAGAAAGGCTTAAGATAATTGATTCGGCTACCTATCTCACCAAAGTTGACTTACCTTTTCCGTCACACCTCTATTTAGAACTCTAGGGTTAAGCGTACTTGGGCTGGATTAGTGAAAGAATGGATGACCTACCGGGAAGTGATTCCCGATACCGTGCAAGTGAGGCCAAAACACAGGGAAAGGTCGGGTGGTGATTGTAAGGTCAGTAAACAATGATTTCGAGCCTTAGAAAAATTTAACACACAGCCGTCGGACAGGATGGGGCCCACGAGCCGAGAGAGCGGGTGTGAGTGGCCCATTAGTCGTGGGCGGTTGCGGCGTTACAGATAGCTTCATGATCATGATCAACACACCACTACACATTCACTTCTGAACTCACCACCTTGAATTGAATTCTGGTAGATGCCTCAGCTATCTCTTCAACCACCTCACACTAGAATCCACATTGTAGAGAAAACTTCTTCTTCACACAGCCAAGAGTACTCTGAACACTTTCTTGTCTAGACTTGCCAATGTCTAAACCCGGATGGCTTCATCTTCTATTTCTGGTGCAATGGTGGGGAGGAACCAGGTCTTGAACTTAGGATCATCAGGTATCTCACTTAAGTCCCCACCTCAAGCTTGAATTGAGTCTAGGTTCAAGCTTGAAGTGAGTCTGAAGGAACTTCAAACCCGGAGCGCACCCCCCCCAACAGCTCCGCATAAATCACTGACCCACCTTCATGTCTTCAGCTCCAAGTACCCTCAGGTCATCGGCCTCCTCATTGCTTAGGTGATGACCTTGCCTTATGAATCTTCACTGAACAAAGAGCACAACACTCCTAACAGCTGCGCTTAAGTCTACTAGCTCCATACACAATCACTTACATCTCTCCACTTCTTCAGTAATGGGCACTGACTTCCTCTTTGTCTTGGATTGATGATGAACAAAGGACACTTCTTGTGAACCTGAAAAAACACTCAAACTCAAGACAAGATCAGACACACTTGCGTTGGGATCAAACCTGACTAATCATCAATTTTGATCTCCAATGTCACAAGCTTTGCACTAAACAAATTGTTATAATCATTAAGATCCATCTAATGCAAGCTTTCCATTCTCTAAATGCTATGGATGAACTGATCATGAACTATCACAAAGCAATTAGGCATTCATTTCCTGCCTTAAACAACTCTTAGACATTAGTCTAGAGGTTTCAACCTTGAGGCAGTAACCAGATAACAATATGCAACAGTCTTATTCTATCATATCCATGAATGCAAGCCGGATTAGACACAACCATCTATCATCCTAACAAGACATCCATTTAGAACATAGAATAAACAACATTATCATTTCCAAATACCAGACCCAATGCATTACTTTAATAAATTTCTATTCATGTATGCAAGCATATTCGGAACATACTATCTAATATCATGTCAAGCATCATTTTAGAACTTGAGCAAGCATTTTATAGCTCAATCATTCAAATGATTTTTTATCAAACATCTTGGGATAAATTCTAAACATTCATATCTAACAATATTTAAACACATCCTCAGGTTCCAAACACATCACACACACATTCATTTCATAATAAAGGATCAAGCTTTATTCAAGGGAAATAAGTTTTCTTACAATCAGAAACTAGGGTTGGTTCCTTGAACCACCAGTGATACATGGCCAGGACAAGAGCTATTGGTGTTGACCCCAACCCTCTCCTTCTTCCGTGGACCTTCCCCTTAGACTCTCCATGCCAAAGACCCCTCCTTTCTTCACACTTGAGTTGCCCCCACCAGTAACAAGGTGAACGCTTTCACCTTTCTTCCTGGACGGGAATAAGAACAAGCTTGGACTGGTTGTTGAAGAGGGTAGCTAATCTACTTCATCAACTCTATATTTAAGGCACTTCTTTCTTTTGGACGGTATGAGAAAGCATGAGGAACCAAGTACACTTTCTGGGCACGCCTAGGATGAACACCATCTTCTTGTAGAGGTTGAATCAGCTGGCTGGGCAGTAGCTTCTTCTGGGTTTGAAATGACTTGCGAATCTGGCTCTGATGCCATGTTACATTTTCAGAGTGTCTGGGTTTTGTGCGATGGATAATCCCCTTTTGGGCAGAGATGACTCGAAATGAAGAAGGATCTTGTTTCAACTTGGGCTAACTTGAATCAGAAATAGAGACTAAAGAAGACTTGGATAGATTAGAGAGACTAAGAAAGGGATAGAATTAAGGGAGAAGCTAATACAAGAACACATTTCATTATTGGGAACTAGAGAGGAAAAATCCCCCTTACTCTCTTGCAGTTTACAAACGATAGAGATGAGCCTAATATAAAGAAATGGGAAGCTACACTCGTCTAGACCGAAGAAGAACAACCATGTGAAGTCGAAGGGAAATGGGCGCCTATTTTGAAATGCTTGGCCAGGAATGCTCACATGCTTGGACATGCTGTCCATGGCTTGCTCTTGTTTTGGCGAGTAGATAAGGTTTTTCCCTTATCCACAAATGGTCAGCAACCCAGCAGCTTCTTGGAAAATTCCTCGCCTCTTTCTTTGGTAGATGGTATATTCCTCAGCATCTTCTTTACTAGCCAACCTTCTCTTGGGTCACAAGTATTTTATGCTGGGGTCTTAAGTCTGGTGTATTTTAGGGTTGTACGGCCATGGATTATAAACATGGTCCGTACATATTGTGCCCTAAACTTGCACAATACTCAAACCACATTTTAAACACAAATGGTCGAGTGTTAGATGGTAATCCGTACACCTGACCCTAACTTTGACCATTTGACTTTACCATGGACGAGGACACGCCTCAGCTCACTCTCCAATCACCTCACACTAGAAGCCTCCTTGTTGAGTGACTTTCTTCTTCCCTCACACCTGGTTGGTTATCTTCAATTCTTGGATTGCAATGGCTTGAGGATCACATGTCATTGAGCTTAGAGGATCTTCTGGTAGCTAACTTGAATCCCCACCTCAAGCTTGGCTGAGTATAGGTCAAAGCTTGAAAATGAGCCTCAATGAGTTTCAAACCAGGAGCACACCACTTCCAACAGCTGCGCTTAAACCAACAGATTCACCATTGCCTTCAGATCCTATGCCTTCAGGTCACCGGTATCCTCAAGACTTTGGTGATAACCTTGCCTTGTGCGTCTCCATTACCTGGAGCGCATCACCCTGACAGCTGCCCTTAATAAACCAGCCATACACACAAACACTAACCACTCTCCATTGCTTCAACAATGGGCAAAGTCTTCCTCTTTAACTCAGTTTGATGATGGACTAAACATACATCTTGTGTACCTGAAAAACCACTCAAACTATAGAAAAGATAAGACACACGCATTGCGATCAAAGCTTGACTAATCATCAAGTTTGATCTCCAGTGTCACAAGCAATGCACTAGACAGAAACAAGTCATGATCAAGTTCTTATCTATTCAAGCTCATATTCTCTAAATACTAACATGATCTGCCCAGGATACCCTACTCAGAATTTAGACAATCAACCCTTCCTTAACCGCATTCATAGACATGAGTCTTGAAGCATCAACCTTAAGGTAGCAACAAAGCAGCAATCATTAATCTTCAATCAGTTTCTACTCACGAATGCAAACATGTTCAGATATTACCATCTAACATCCTAGTAAGCACCATTTGGAACTGAGATTAAGCATTACTAACGTCACTCAACATCATACAAAGCATTACCTTAGGCAATTTCAGTTTATGAGAGTTAACATGATTAAGAACAACATCTAACATCCTAATACAACTCATATCAAAACTGGGGCAAAGAATTTCATTTCTCAAGATCAAACAAGACTCAAGAGCATCCTGAGACTAGCTAGACAAAACCATCTAGTATTTTCAAATCATTTCCCACGTATTCAAATATAACACAACACAACAACCAGATATCATCACAAACTCATATGAAGAGAGTTAGGAGTAGCTTACAACCAAGGAATCTGAGCTGATTCCTCGAGCCTCCTTGGTTATAGGTCATGACTCTGGTGGGTAAGAGAATGGATTGTCACCCAACACCTTCTCCTTGTGATCAAGACCTTCTCCTTAAAACTGCAACTCAAAAAGACTCCACCTTTCTTCACCTTCCAAGTCGCCAACTTTAAGATCAATGAGAAAGCTTTCTTCTTGAAAGGTTT
This sequence comes from Moricandia arvensis, assembly GCA_905132765.1. NCBI lineage: Eukaryota > Viridiplantae > Streptophyta > Magnoliopsida > Brassicales > Brassicaceae > Moricandia > Moricandia arvensis. The sequence continues at coordinate 7,383 of CAJHQP010000696.1, forward strand.
CATCTTGGAATTGAGTTGAGACACATCTTTAACTGACAGGAGAAAAGAGGAGCGGCCATTAGAAACCGCCATGGCTTCAGACATCATCTTCTGGATGAAACAGAAGCGGATGGACGTGTCTTCTATGGCTTGAATATGAGATGAGGCTTGACTTGTGATGGATTTTCGGAAGAAACAACCAGGTTCTGATGAACCTGCCTCTTATACCATTTTAGAAAATCAGAGGAAGGCTGGCTACTTATTGGATTCTCATAGGCGCCCATGCACCTAATCACTCAAGTGTGAAGATGCATAGTAAAGGCTGCTCTTCCTTTACAGCAAGTGACAGCCTGTTTTTCCCTTCTCCTTGGCCAGCATACTCTTTGGCATTTTTTCCTTGAGTCAGATTGTGCCACACGACCAGAACCATTTGGTTAAGTCTCAAGATTTGCACGGACCACCAGGGAGTGTACAAACAGGTTATGGACCGTAAACGTTTGCCCTATTTTTGAACGAAGCTCAAAACACCTCATATGGTCGAGTGTCAATGTTCTGGGTCGACCAAGGTTTGTACGGATCCGTACAGTTCGTACAGGTCCGTACATAATCCATACTGTTCGCCTTATTTTTGAACACTCGACCATTTGATCACAAATGCTTCCTAAAGTCCCTCCTGGACTTGTCCCTAGATTTTCACCAGCTTCAGGACACTTCTTGACACCTTTAAACACTCCTAAAGCCTTCTTAGCCAATCTCCGGAGGACTTACCCTAACTTTGAACAAGAACCAAACCTAACCCAAACTCATTATTTGACTCCATTTCATTCTTCAAGTTGACAATAAGTGATCCTTAGTCAAGCTTGGAACCTTGAAGAATCACCTAATTGAAAACCTCACCAAAGAAAACCCTTTTCGGGATAAAACCTTGTGAGGGACAAAGAGTAAGGTCCTCAAGGCCTAAGGATTGGCCAGTGGGTCTTTGTGTGTTAAAATCAGTGTGATGGACACAAACACCCTGGATCACGGCCTCAACAGGTGACGCAATGTTGATCTATACTTCATTGCACATCACCACACCTTCCCGGACCTCTACTTTTGATTGGCTTGTGTCTGCCCTTCTCTCATGGCGTCTCGCCTTCTCCATCAGGTCAGACCACATGTCTAGCGCCGTCTGATCACATTGAGCATCCAAATAAGGTACCTGATACATCATTCCACAAGTGTATCAGTTCTCAAGAGGTAAACCTATCAAAAACATATTGAACTAGATAAGATCAGTTTACTCCCTTGTTTAAGATGGTGAGGAGTGACTGCTCTGAACTGCCACTTTATTCCTCACTTGTTGAGCTCTTAAGCTCCTTCTCTTATCCCATAAGCTCATCCACTCTCCCCCTCAAGCTTGAGACCGAATATAGGGAGTGTCCAAGCTTGATGGTGAGCGCATGTTAACCCCCACTTTAACCGCCACTACAACCTCTCCATTTAGACACCACCATGGCTGAGGAGATATCTCAGATCACTCTCCAATCACCTCACACTAGAAGCCGCCTTGTTTAGTGACTTTCTTCTTCCCTCACACCTGGTTGGTTATCGTAACTTCTTGGCTTGCAATGGCTTGAGGATCACGGGTCAGTGAGCTTAGTGGATATTCTGGTTTAAACTTGTGCTAACTTGAATAAGAAACAGGGAGTAAAGAATACTTGGAAAGATTAAAGAGACTAAGAAAGGGATAGACTTAAGAGAGAAACAAATTCAAGAACACATTTTATTATTGGGAAGTAGAGAGGGGAAATCCCCCTTACTCTCTTACATTACAAGCTATAGAGATGAGCCTTATATAGAGAAATGGAAAGCTACACCTGTCTATATCTAAGAAGAACAAGCATGTGAAGTCAAAGGGATATAGGTGCCTATTTTTAAATTGCCAAAAACCGATAAAATTTTGTAAGTGTTTTAGATGAGTGTTAGGAGGCTGGAAAATGGCTGATCCTTGGTATAGGATCCGTGGTGTTGTGTTAGAAAGGGTGGTAAGGTTTTCAATACGAGTTTTAAAAGTTTTTTATAACCTTAACCCTTTAGCCCTTCTAAGCAGGTTATTCGTGTAAACTAGGTGGAACCAAGTAGGAGAGTGTTGTGGCTGAGAGCGTGACCTATCTCCCTTGTCTAAATACCTAGGTGGGTTCCAGGGGTTGTTCGTTGTTTGTAATAACCGTGTGTGTTGCTGGAGAAGAGCTTAGACCAGGCGGGTCTTTAAGCTAAATCGAGAAATGGTTTGGGTTGAACCGCATGGATGTGTGGTAGAGCCCATGCGTGTGAATGATTGTGTGCTTGTGTGTTATTGATTGTGTGTTTAAGGTTGATAGCATGCTTGTTTAAGTGTTTAAATGGTTGATTGCATGCTTGTGTAGATAGTAGTTAAACCGCATTGCTTGTGTAGAATTGTTATAGCATGTTTACCTAGACTTGTTTGAGAATAGCATGCATTGTGTTTAAGATTGTGTAGCATTCTTGTCTGGATAATCCGGTTTGGTAGCATTCATTCTGTAGTTGAGTTGTACCATTGCTATCTAGACTCTATAGTTAGTCGCATGTAGATTGAGTGGTACTCTCTCATGTCGTTGAGTTCTTATATGCATGTGCGATTGCATATAGTTATTTGTAATAATACATGTGTTGCATTTAGTGAGTCTTTGGGTCTAGCTTAACCATGTAGGTGGCTATGACTTTTTGTGTTGAGTGATTGCATGTCGAGTCTAGTGTAACAACGAAGGTGAGCTAAGACTTTGTGTTGTCATGAGTCCCCTATTCACGGAGAATAGTGCTTGTGTTTTAGTTGTCTATTCCAGAAGGAATATCTCCTGCAATCTCTCACAAATTTCTCATGTGTGTGTCACTTGATGATGACATCGTTGTTTGTAATCACAGAGGTATCTCGGTTGAGGATCGATTCTCTAGTGAATGGGGATGAGCTTGGTGGTATCTCACTTGCGGAGCGATTATTCGGAGATCCCATTTGTATCTCGGTTGCGGATCGATTCTCTGGTGGGAGTGTGTGATGTTTGCCTAGTGGTATCTCGCTCACGGTGCGATTCTCCAGAAATGGATTTTCCTACACTAATCTGCTCGTCACGTGAAGTGGGTCACACCCATGGAAATGTGTTGCATGATGCAGCCCGGTGGTATCTCATTTGCTGATCGATTTTCTGAAGAAAGATATTTGCTGGCTATGTGAATTTAGTGTTTATTTTTGGGAGTGTTCAGTTGATGAGCTGGTGTGGCTTTCGATGTAATATGATGGGATCCCTAGATTTTCTTCACGGTTGCTAGCATCTGAATTGTGTGTTTGAGTTTTGTGTCTAGGATGTATCTAGACAGAGAACAGTTGGACAAGGCATGCATCTGTCTCGGTCCTACACGTCGAGTAGAGAGTCTCTGCGTAGTGTAGTTGCATGTATGTTTATTAGTGTTTGTTATGCATTGCACTCTGATTGTTGCTTGTTTCATGGTTGCTTGCTGATTGTTTGGGGTTGGGTTGGGGAATTAGAGTAGTATTGTTATTGTTGTTGTTAGATGGTGCCCGGTTCCCACTAAGTAATACTAGATTACTCATTCCCTATTGTTGAACCTTTTTGCAGGTAACCATAAAGGGTCGAGCTTTTACGGGGTGTGAAGGAAGTTGCCCGATGTACATTTGCGGTTCTGTTTGGAAATAATAAGCAAACGTTATTTTCTGTTGTTTTTAGTTGTTGTTTATGGGTACCCTTTTGACTTTATGTTGTTTTACTGACACCGCCGAGTTCCCGACTTTGTGATATATATAAACTGTATGTTTTAAATTAAAAATCCCTGTGATTGCTGATATTAGTCTTGCACGGACTTACACAACTCTCGCCTATGGTAGGGGTTGGCCAACCTTAGTCCGCGATCGAGAGGGACAGTATAGCGGACGGATCGGACAAAGCCTTGGACTCGTCCTCGGATTTGGCTGGATCGGACAAAGCCTTGGACTCGTCCTCGGATTTGGCTGGATCGCCTACAGTGCTCGTCCATTGTGGCGCTTCTGGGTGGTTTTAGGTTTGTCCGACTTAGGATGGTTTGGGGGTGTTACAAATGGCGGTATGAAAGCATGATTGTAAGGCCTTGTTTTCGTTTGCGGGTTTTTCAAATGTTTTATTGAGTGAAAAGGAGTCACAAACATCATAAATTAGGGAACTGGCATGTCCTTTGTCATATCCCGGGCCCAGGCCCAGAGTGCAAACCCTAGGGTTTTGCCCTTCCTCTCTTATAAAAAAGAGGCAGCCCCTTAGGTTTTCTCCATAGAAGCAAAACACAGGGAAGCCCTGGCTATTTGGAGAGAGAGCAGCCGCCGAGCACCAGAGCTCCACCGACCACCGCGCAGGCGCACCGGAGAGGAGATCTCGCTGTGTTTCAGTCCCTTCTCGTTGTTTCCTTGAGTTTTCTTCTCTTTTTGTTCTAGATCCAGCCACTGGTGAGGGTAAGGAAACCCTAATCACTCTCTTGTAGTTCTCGCATATCTCTTTATTCTTCTAGATCTTCTTCTTCTAGATCTCTGATCTACGTTTGGATGGTTGTTGTATTTGTAGATCTGGTTTGTGAGGATCCGTAGAACGCAGATCTACTTCGTTTTATCTTTCAATTCGCAGATCTAGGCTAAGGTGAGGGCTTGTTGCAATTTCTATCTCCTTCTATCATTCTCTCATCATGGTAGAGGTGTCTAGGTTGATCATTCATCCCTACAGGTTGTTTTCTATAGATCTATAAATATATATACTTATACATATGATATATATCTTGATGTTTGATGTGTGAAGGACATATATCCACTGTTAGGTTGTTAAAACATGGTTGAATGATGTTTGAGGATTGTATGTGATGATTGTATTGATTGGGGTTATGGTACATGTGGATGATATATATATATATATATGGGTAGTATGTTTATGAGTTAGAGGAAGGCATAAGGCCTATGTGTGTCGGTGCAATGTGGTGGAAGTGTGTAAGTCTCGGGCGTTGCATCGTTTCTTGTTGGATCATGTGGCAATCGCGTGAGTTGGCATGATTCATCGGGGGAGCGGGCAAACGGCGTGCCTGTGTATGAAGGAAGAACGTAATAGTGTGATGTCGTGGACAACGTGAAATGTATGAACATGGTGGCGGATCACGCGGGAACTGAAGAAGTCGCTAGCGTGATTGCGTGAAGGCATGGAATTCACATATTCAGCTTGATGTCGTGAAGACAACGTATGTGGTGAGCTCTCCCGCGACAAAGTGATGAACGTGGAAACCGAACAAGGTGGCGTGGTCTCATGTTGGCACCGTCGGGGTTTATCCTAGTTTCTTGTTGATTGCTTATGCTTTACTGGATGTTTAAGTTAGATACTTATGCTATGTTGTGTGGTGATTGTTGGTGATTGATTTCGGGGCTCCAAGAGCTTCCCTCACTGAGTATTTGTCAAAATGCTCACCCCTCCTTTCTTTTCAGGTGAGTTCAATGAAGAGGGGGAGTAGTCGTCTTGGTGTGGTGCTAGGTTTTTGAGTTGATGGATTTTCATTAAGTTATTTCATTTGTAAGACTTGATCTCAGTTTTAAGCGTTTCCTATTTGTTTTAGTACGGCTTTGTAAGGCATTTGAATTTGATCCTTGAGAATGAGATTTACATTGGCCTTTTTAAGTGTTTCTTGTTGGTGAAGGCAATCTGAATTAATGTTGTCTCAGTTAAGTGAGAGTCGGGGCGTGACAAGTGGTATCATAGCCTAGGTTAGGGCCCCCGGTCCAAACCCGGGAGGCTGTAGAAGTGGAAACGCTTTTTATCTGGTTCTTATCGGAATAAAGTTTAAGATCTTTAAAAAGTTCGGATTTCTAAAGTTGTTTTGGTTTTCAAGAGGAACAAATGAGAATTTTAAAAGTATTGTCTAGATCACCATCGAGACCACTCCTTTACTTTAAACTCATGTGTTTGTCGTTCTATAATAGGGAGAGTTATCTTAAGTTTTTGTTAACCACATGAACCGAGTCAATGAAGTCTACCGGAGCGTATGAGGATGTCCCCATCGTCATTGAAGGCATTGAGATTGAAGGAAACCTGGTGGAAATGGAGTTAAACCACTACAAAGTGATTCCAGGAATGGATTGGCTAACTTATCACAAAGCCGTGATGGATAGGCGCGCGTGTACACCCCAAGACAGAAGGAAGAATCGTTTTTCAAGGGAGAAAGAGACGTAAGGAAATTCCGATCATATCGATGATGCAAGCAGAAGAGTTACTAGGGAGAGGAAGTAAATCATATCTAGCTACCATCAATATCAAGGAATCGGATAAGGAAACCGATTTAGACAATATTCCGGTTGTAGCTGAGTATACCGATATATTTGAACCCTTGACAGGACCGCCACCAACTCGAGGAGATGCGTTTACCAAATAATTAGAACCTGGTACGGCACCAGTGGCGAAGGCACCGTACCGTTTGGCACCAGCAGAAATGGCTGAGTTGAACAAGCAGCTTGAGGATCTAATGGATAAGGGATTCATTAGACCGAGTAGCACACCTTGGGGAGCACCTGTCCTGTTTATAAAGAAAAAGGACGGAAGTTTTAGACTTTGCATTAATTATCGTGGATTGAACAAGGTGACGATACAGAACAAGTACCCTCTACCGAGAATCGATGAGTTGTTGCACCAACTGCAAGGAGCATCGTGGTTCTCAAAGATAGATTTGGCGTTCGGGTATCACCAGATCCCGATTGCGGAGGAAGACGTAAGGAAGACGGCCTTGCGAACACGTTATGGTCATTACGAGTTTGTGGTTATGCCATTTGGACTTACTAAAGCACCAGCAGCATTTATGAAGTTGATGAACAACGTGTTTTGGGAATACTTGGACTAGTGTGTGATCGTGTTTATCGATGATATCCTGGTATACTCTAAGAGTAAAGGAGAACATGATTGGCATCTAAGAGTGTTAAAAAGTTGCGGGAGCAGCAGTTGTACGCTAAGTCAAGCAAGTGCAGCTTTTGGCAACGTGAGATTGGTTTTTTGGGACATATCGTATCCGAAGCAGGAGTGGCTGTCGACCCAGAGAAAATTGTGGCCATTACAAAGAGGCCTACGCATGGAAGTGCTACTGAGGTCCGTAGTTTTCTTGGATTGGCGGGTTACTACAAGAAGTATGTGAAAGGATTTGCAAGTACGGCTAAGCCTATGACCACCATGACAAGAAAGGATGTGAAGTTCGTATGGTCAGAAGCGTGTACTAAGAGTTTCAAAAGGCTGAAGGAATAACTTACCCAGACACCAATACTGGTATTACCAAGGCCGGGTGTGCCATACACGGTTTATACGGACGCTTCTGGGACGGGACTAATATGTGTGCTTATGCAGGAAAAACAAGTGGTTGCTTATGCATCAAGGCAGCTCAGGCCACACGAGGTTAATTACCCGACACATGATTTGGAGTTAGCTGGAGTTGTGTTTGAACTTAAGATTTGGAGGTCGTATCTCTATGGAGAGAAGGTGCAAGTGTTCACGGACCACAAGAGTTTGAAGTACATCTTTACCCATGGAGACCTGAATTTGAGGCAACGCAGGTGGATTGAGTTATTGGCAGACTACAATCTGGATATTGTTTATCACCCGGGGAAAGCAAACCTAGTGGCTGACGCCCTTATTAGGCGTAATGTTGACGTCTCCGAGTCGAAGGAAGTGCAAGAGTTGGTTGCCACATTGGCTAGTTTGCGGTTATGTGCTATTGTTACTGAAGATAGAACAGCCGCTTTAGATGCTCTGGATCAAGCAGATTTGCTAGGAAGGATCAGCAAATCTCAACAAGAAGATGAATCGTTGTAGAGACTGATCACAAAAGAGGTTGTTGGATATCGTACTACTACAAATGGAACATACTTGTTTAAAAATAGAGTCTGTGTGCCAAACATTAAGGAACTGAAGGACGAGATCTTGCGTCAGGCACACAACTCTCAGTTTTCCATACATCCGGGGAGCACCAAGATGTATCAGGACCTGAAACCCTATTACCATTGGGATGGTATGAAGCGGGATGTTGCCACTTGGACTTCGCAGTGTCAGACTTGTCAGATGGTTAAAGCAGAAAGACAATTACCAAGTGGGCTATTACAAGAGTTACCATTACCCGAATGGAAGTGGGATATGGTGACAATGGACTTCGTTACCGGTTTTCCAATAACAACTGGGAAGAAGGACGCAATTTGGGTGATTGTGGATAGACTCACCAAATCTGCACATGTCCTAGCTATTAAAAAGACTGGCGGAGCATATCGTTTAGCCCAAAGGTATCTGGAAGTAATGGTCCGATTGCATGGAGTGTCGGTAAGTATTGTATCGGACCGTGACCCAAACTTTACATCAGCATTCTGGCAAGCCTTTCATAAGGCATTGGGTACAAAAGTACACCTTAGCACGGCTTATCATCCCCAGACCGATGGACAGTCTGAGCGGACGATACAGACGCTTGAGGACATGTTAAAAGCTTGTGTACTTGATTGGGAAGGAAAATGGGGCCAGTTTCTACCGTTGGCCGAGTTTACCTACAACAATAGCTACCATTCAAGCATTGGGATGTCTCCATATGAGGCTCTTTATGGAAGACCATGTCGAACTCTACTGTGTTGGACAGAAGTGGGGGAGAGACGAGACTTAGAGCCAGAAATGGTTAAGGACACCATTGAGCAAGTGGAATTGCTTAAGTTTAGGCTGAAAGAGGATCATGATCGGCACAAGAGTGCTGATCAAAGAAGAAAAGATCTAGAGTTTGAAGTAGGAGATGAAGTATACTTGAAAATGAGAACCTACCGAGGAACAACCAAGTACCGCAAATTGAAAAAGTTAAAGCCAAGGTTTTTAGGACCATATCGCATCATTGAGAGGATTGGAGCAGTAGCATATCGACTTGAGTTACCGTAGGAGCAATCTGATATTCACAATGTGTTTCATGTGTCAGTGCTGAGAAAGGTAGTTAGAGACCCAACATTGATCCTCTAACAGCCACCAGAAGATGTTAGTCCCAATCTAACGGCTCAAAGTAAACCAGTTCAAATTTCAGAAATTAAAGACATGGATGTCCGAGGGGAAAAGGCAAAGATGGTCCGTGTGTGCTGGGAAAGAGATGGAATCCATGAGGAGACTTGGGAACCAGAGTCACAAATGAGATCGTCTTTTCAAGAGTTGTTTCCGAGTGTTGAACTACCGTTAGAGGTTGACGTGAATTCGGGGGCGAATTCTTGTTTATTGGGGGAGAGTTGTTACATCCGAGGCCCGGGCCCAGAGAATAATAGAGAGGCCCGTGATGTCATGGCCCGTGTAGAGAAAACCCTAGGGTTTCCCCTTCCTCTCTTATAAAAAGGAGGCAGCTACTTAGGTTTTCTCCAGAGAAGCAAAACAAAGCGAATCCCTGCACAGTTGGAGAGAGAGCAGCTGCCAAGCACCAGAGCTCCACCGACCACCGCGCAGGTTCACCGGAGAGGAGATCTCGCCGTGTTTCAGTCCCTTCTCGTCATTTCCTTGAGTCTTCTTCTCTTTTTGTTCTAGATCCAGCTGCTGGTGAGGGTAAGGAAACCCTAATCACTCTCTTGTAGTTCTCTCAAGTCTCTTTCTTCTTCTAGATCTCTGATCTACGGTTTGGATGGAAACCAACCGTTGTACTCGTAGATCTGGTTCGTGAGGATCCGTAGAACGCAGATCTACTTCGTTTCATCTTTCAATTCGCAGATCTAGGCTAAGGTGAGGGCTTGTTGCAATCTCTATATCCTTCTATCATTCTCTCATCATGGTAGAGGTGTCTAGGTTGATCATTCATCCCTACACGTTGTTTTCTATAGATCTATAAATATATATATACTTATACATATGATATATATCTTGATGTTTGATGTGTGACGGGCATAGATCTATTGTTAGGTTGTTAAAACGTGGTTGAATGATGTTTGAGGATTGTATCTAATGATTGTATTGATTGGGGTTATGGTACTTGCGGATGCTATATATATGTGGGTAGTATGTTTATGAGTTAGAGGAAGGCATAAGGCCTATGTGTGTCGGTGCAACGTGGTGGAAGTGTGTAAGTCTCGGGCGTTGCATCGTTTCTTGTTGGATCATGTGGCAATCACGTGAGTTGGCATGATTCATCGCCGGAGCAGGCAAGCGGCGTGCCTGTGTAAGAAGGAAGAACGTAATAGTGTGATGTCGTGGAGACAACGTGAAACATATGAACAAGGTGGCGGATCACGTGGGAACTGAAGAACTCGGTAACGTGATTACGTGAAGGCGTCGAACTCACAGAGTCAGCGTGATGTCGTGGAGACAACGTATGTGGTGAGCACTCCCGCGACAACATGAGGAACGTGGGGACCGAACGAGGTGGTGTGGTCTTATTTTGGCACCGTCGGGGTTTATCCTTGTTTCTTGTTGATTGCTTATGCTTTACTGGATGTTTAAGTTAGATACTTATGCTATGTTGTGTGGTGACTGTTGGTGACTGATTTCGGGGCTCCAAGAGCTTCCCTCACTGAGTATTTGTCAAAATCCTCACCCCTCCTTTCTTTTCAGGTGAGTTCGATGAAGTGGAGGAGTAGTCGTCTCGGTGTGGTGCTAGGTTTTGGAGTTGATGGATTTTCTTTAAGTTATTTCATTTCTAAGACTTGATACTCAGTTTTAAGCGTTTCCTATTCGTTTTAGTACTGTTTTATAAGACATTGGTATTTGATCCTTGGGAATGAGATTTACATTGGTCCACAAGCTTATGCACTGCTATATCAAGGTTCAGGAAGGATTTACAATGAAGGAATAAAAAATGGGAGAAGTTTGGGAGCATTTGGTCGCTGAGGAAAGTTAGGGCGTCCGTACTGTACGACCGTACGGACCGTACGGACGAGGGCGAACTAGAAACTTGACATTCGACCAAACGATCATGTTTTGGGTTTATGCAAAGTTGGGGGGAAATGTGTACGAACCAAACCCTAATCCGTACACATTCATGGAGGAACCTTGCATCCCAAGGCAAGAAGAAGCTCTTAGGATGAAGAATGTATCCGGATGGCATCTTGAGATGATCAGGCGAGATACCCTTTGCTGCTTACTGTTTATGGATAAGTCTTAGTCTTATCCAGACTGGAAAAGAAGAGTTGAACCTGGCCTGATCTATGAACTCGTTCATGAGCATTGGTGACTCATATCTAGCCAGACTATTCCTTTAGGCGCCCAGCAAGTGACAGTGTGGCCAAACATTTCTGGCCAATTATTTTGAATTGGGTTGGACTCCACATGCTTGTTGAATTTCTAGTAAACCCTTGTAATCTCACTTATCTATTTATATGGTGTATTGGCGAGTAACGTTAAGCTGAATGGGGGTGGGGGATTTCCCCTTTTTTCCTCATTAATCTCTTGTCTCTCTCTAGTCACCCTAAATCTCTAAGTCTCTTTCTAGCCTCCCTAAATCTCTAAGTCTTTCGTTTACTCTCTCTCTCATTAGTGTCACTTCCATTCGACCAGAACAAGATCTCATCAGTGTCACTCTCACTCACACAACCAGAGATTCTGTAAAAATTTCAAGCTAGAGAGCCATGTTCATCAGAACCTGAGCTTCAAGCATCCGCAAACCTCACACCCATTTCTCAGCTCGAAACCAAACTTTGAAGACAGATCAATCCGAGTTCAGTTTCTGGAACAAAACACCTATGGAAGCCAGAAAGTCCATTGAAACTCCTTACTTATCCTACTGTGGTTGGAGTCAGCCAGTCTTTGACGGCCTTAATCTTTTCCTCGTCCACCTTAACTCCATCTGCACTTACCACAAAATCTAGAAAGACCAAGTTATCTGTGCAAAAGGCGCACTTCTTTAGGTTGGCATAAAGTTTCTCATTTCTTAAAACATCAAGAACGTCCCTAAGATGTCCTAAATGATCCTTAAACTTTTTTTCTATAAACTAGGATGTCATCAAAGTAAACCACAACAAATATGCCAATGAAAGACTTGAAAACATGGTTCATCAGTCTCATGAATGTACTAGGTGCCTTTGTTAATCCGAATCGCATGACTAACCACTCGTATAGACCATGTTTAGTTTTGAATGCAGTTTTCCATTTGTCACCCTCTTTCATCATAATTTGATGATATCCACTTTTTAAATCTATTTTAGAAAAGATGCTAGAACCATGCAATTCATCAAGCATATCATCAAATCTAGGAATAGGGTGGTGATACTCTACTGTTATGTTGTTGATTGCTCTACAATCAACACACATGCGCCAGGTGCCATCCTCCTTAGGTACAATAAGAACTGTAACTGCACATAGGCTCAAGCTCCCTGGGATGTGACCCTTATCCATCAGCTCTTGTACTTGTCTTTGCAACTCCTTACTCTCCACCGGATTGGTTCTGTAGGCTGGTCAATTTGGGAGTGTGGAACCAGGGACAAAATCTATCTGATGCTCTATTCCTCGTACTAGTGGAAGACCTATAGGACTATCTTTTGGAAAGACATCATCAAACTCCTGTAAAAGAAAAAAAAAACTCACTCGGATACACCGGTGCAAGTTCAGTAACATTCAAGAGTGTTTCTTTGAAAACAAGTAAGAGATCGGGTTGTTTAAGGTAGAGAGTTCTTTTGATTTGGCATAGAAGCTTTGTTGCTTGTTTTGAATGGCTTTGAGGTTGACCTCTTTCTTCTTCTAAAGTTGCAGTTCATCGAGATGAACTTCGTTAGGAGTTAGAGGCACAAGGACTGTTTTATTCCTTTAAAATCAAAGGAATGCTTGTTATTGTATTCATCATGTATCACACGCCTGTATGATTTCCAGGGCCTTCCAAGTAGTATATGGCCAGCCTCCATGGGTAGGACATCATATAGAACTTCATCTTCGTACCGACCAATAGAAAGAGGTACCTTAACCTGATTAGATAATTTCATTTCACCCTCCTCATTGAGCCATTGCAATCTGTATGGCTTAGGATGTTTCTGAACCTTCAACCCAAGTTTCTTTACCATTGTCCCACTAGCCACATTGACACAACTCCCTTCGTCTACGATTAGGCTAGAAAAAATTTATTAAACCAGATATATTGTGTATAACAAGTTCTCTCGTTGCTCAAGTTCTTCAGTCTTAGTTTGAAAACTCAAGGTCCTCCTAGCAACCAACAATTTCCCTCTGATAGGCTCTTCTTCATACTCCTCTTCAGAGTTGATCTTTCTTTCTGCCTCTGCCTCCTCCTCAAATTCAAACTCGCCATTGTCAAGAAGTATCATCATTCTTTTGATGGTACACTCATTAGCATAGTGTCCTTTTCCTTTGGCACTTGAAATACTTAACATCCCTAGCTCTTGAGCTGGTTGCCTCGGCCTTTCCTTTGTCCTTGCCAAAGATGCTACCTGGATTTTATTCTTCCTTCTAATATGAATTGTTTTCTTTAAGAAAACTTGGTTTCTCTTCTTTAGAACTTTGAAACCGTGTGGTTCCATAACTGGGTCGAGAGTGAGTCTTCTCTTAAGTTGCTGCTCCACAAGGATAGCTTTATGAAGCATTTCTTCTATCTCCACATAGTATTACATCTCCACACTATCTTGTATCTCTTGGTTCAGTCCTCCTATAAACAGTGCCATAGTAGCCTCTCTATCTTCGGATATACAAGCTCTCAAAATCAACAACTCCATCTTTTGGTAATATTCTTCTACACTTTGAGAGACTTGTGTGAGCTTCCTTATTTTCCGGTGGAGGTCACGGTGGTAGTGGCTTGGAACAAACCTCTTGCGCATGATAGACATCATCTCTTGCCAAGACTCAACTGGATACTCATGATTACGCCTTTTGTTGGTAACCAACTGATCCCACCAACTTAGAGCATAGTCATAGAACTGAGTGGCAGCAATCTGAATCTTGTTGGCTTGAGTGTACTGCTTTCAGTTGAAGATGAGTTCAATATTCTTCTCCCACTCAAGGTAAGCATCAGGGTCATCTTGTCCATGGGAATGAGGGATCTTTAGGTTTAGAACAGCTAACTCATCTCTCTAGTTTCCTCTTCCTTCCTGTCCATGCCTTTACCTCCTTTGGCTTTGACAAGAAGAAGAACTATGGTGCTCATAGTGGTTGTAAATCTCATCGCTTCCAGCATGCTCTTGTCTAGTTTGGTTTTGTCTTTCCCTTCTTGGTTTATTACTATGGCCTTGACCAGTAGCTTGTCTGATTTATTTTCTAAGCTCATCTCGCAAATCTTTCATGTTAGGCTTCATCAACTCACTCATGGTTGATATCATGGTCTGATTAAGTTGGTTGGTCATGGCTTCCATTAGTAGTTTGATTCTCTTCATAAGCACGGCTTCTTCATATGATTTTTTCCCATTGGTACCTGAAACAAAACAAACACTCAACCAGTAGAGAGTCCAAGGGAGAGTTAACTGATAATCACTAAAGAGACAAGAACAAAATAAGGAAAGAAGCAATCGGTAACAACAACTTGATCGACAAGGTTTTGAATTCAAATCTTCTACTTTTCCCTAAAAACACAATAAGATCAATTCGACAACAATAGGATGGTAAGTTTGATTTAATAGAAACAGATTCACAATCAAAACAATCGATTCAAAATCAACACAAGGAAATATCAGATCGATCAAACATGTAAGGTAAACCACAAGGAATCCAAAGACATCACTTATCAGAAACACAAACAACAAACTTTTCTCCAGTTTTCGACAATAATACACTGAATCCGATCAAGTCCAACAAGGATACAAACAGTCACAATCAGAATTAGGATAAAAAACAATCGGATCTTATCAGTTTTCTAAGACAAATCAAATATCGATAAAAAACCCAAAAGAATATGAACCGATCAAAACAAACAAAGACAAATCGAGTAATTTCCTTAACCAGAGATTATTTGTTACCACTTAATACGTTCCTAGGATGCTACTCTGGTCGATGGGGGATATATCCATGATGAAACGATTCAATGAGTCAAGTCTCACAAGGCAATGGATCGTTTGATGATACAAGGGGTTGCGGATAGACTCCTTAAAACTCCTAGATGGCTAGATCACATATGACACACCGAGATAGGCACCCTTTGATTGTCAGATATTACACACAAACTAGAACACAAGAGTACTCGCCAAAGCCGTCAAGAGAAAAAAGAGACAAGGAACACGCTCCTTGGTCTCGAAAATAAACATGAAATAAAGACCATAGTCTAAAATATAACATAAGGTAGAATAGATAAAGTCTTTATTAATCTTTGACTGAGAGTAGCACCTAGGGGATGTGTAAAGCAGCTTGTGTCCTCATTAAAAAACCTTCCTCCGTAAAACCTCTTGGGACAAAACCGAGAGCAAGGAAAAGAGCACACACAAGTACTTTGCCTAAGTAGTAATTCAGCTAGATGATGAGATAGCTTGAATGGTGATCAAGGTATCTCAGATCATCAAACTTTGTCCAAGACCTTCTTCTTGTTTCCATGTGAGTCAAAGTAATCCTCCAATGGCTCCATTTACTTTCTTGGTTCTAGAACGAGTCATTGGACCTTCTGGAATGGCTAAGGCATCTTCATCAGCTGGTTGGTCTATGGGTGCATTCCTGGATACATAAATTTCCTTGTTGAGCTGGTCCATGATCATATCATCCTCTCACACTTGAAAATGATTTCTCCTCAAATCTGGTTCATCTGCCACAAAAAAAAACCAAATCAATATATTTGAAGCTATTGCATATATCATACTTACCTTGGAGGTCGAGCTTGTAGGCATTGTTGCTGATCTTCTTAATGATCTCGAATGGACCATCGATCGTTGACATTAGTTTGGACTTCCTTTCATTTGGAAATCTCTCCTTCCTAAGGTAAACCCACACTTTGTCACCTACTTCA
This sequence comes from Moricandia arvensis, assembly GCA_905132765.1. Lineage (NCBI taxonomy): Eukaryota > Viridiplantae > Streptophyta > Magnoliopsida > Brassicales > Brassicaceae > Moricandia > Moricandia arvensis. The sequence goes on from CAJHQP010000696.1 coordinate 23,268, forward strand.
AGAACATTTCACGCCTTCATTTGCTTGCTTGTTTAACATACTGCGTGGTCTTTTCTTAAATGTTGCGCCTTCTTGTAGATGGATCTGTTGCCCCATCTCTGCTTTCTTCTTGCCACCAAGACTAGCTGTGTCACACTCAGGTAAAGGCATTATATCCAAAGGAGAAGTGGGATTGAACCCATAAAAATTTTCAAAAGGAGAAAACTTAGAAGCAGAATGCATAGCATGGTTATATGCAAATTCAAAATGAGGAAAGTAGTCTTCGCATGAAGATGCAGCCTGGTGTTATCTCGGTTGCGGATCGATTCTCTGGAGAAAGTTGTTTTTCCGGGTATGTGACTTTAGTGTTTATAGCCTGGAATGTTCAGTTGATTAGTTGGTGAGGCTTCCGATGTGATGTGATGTAATACCTAGGATTTCTTAGCGGTTGCTAGCATCGGAATTGTGTGTTTGATTTTTCTCTCTAGGATTAGATCCAAAGGAGAGGTGGGATTGAACCCATAAAGATTTTCAAAAGGAGAAAATTTAGAAGTAGAATGCATAGCATGGTTATATGCAAATTTAAAATGATGCAAGTAGTCTTCGCATGAAGATGCAGCCTGGTGTTATCTCAGTTGCGGATCGATTCTCCAGAGAAAGTTGTTTTCCAGGTATTTGACTTTAGTGTTTATAGCCAGGAATTTTCAGTTGATGAGTTGGTGAGGCTTCGATGTGATGTGATTAAATACCTAGGATGTCTTAGCAGTTGCTAGCATCGGAATTGTGTGTTTGATTTTTCTCTCTAGGATGTGTCTAGACAGAGTCGAGTTGGATGAGGCATACGACTGTCTCGGTCGTACGCGTCGAGTAGAGATTCTCCGCATAGTGTAGTTTCATCCATGTTTATTAGTGTTTGTTATGCATTTCACTCTTATTTTTGCTTGTTGCATGGTTGCTTGCTGATTGTTTGGGTTTGGTTTGGGGAATCATAGAAGTATTGTTATTGTTGTTGTTAGTAATAAATTACTAGGATGCTACTCTGGTCGACGGGGGATAAATCCTTTATAAAACGAGTCATGGACTCAAGTCTCAAAAGGCAATGGATCATTTGGTGACACAAGGGGTTGATGTTCCTAGATCGCTAGATCGGATATGACACCCTGAGATAAACACCCTTTGATTGTCGGATATTACACAAGAACAAGAACACACGAGAGCTCGCCAAAGCCATCAAGAGAACGAAGAGTTTTTTTGATAAAAAGATTGTTTGCTAAAGAGTAGGGTTTTCTCAGGTTAAGTAGAGACGAGGAACATGCTCCTTGGTCTCGAAAATAAACATGAAATAAAAACCAAAGTCTATAATATAACATAAGGTAGAATAGATAAAGTCTTCATTAGTCTTGGACCGAGATTAGCACCTACTGGATGTGTAAAGCAGCTTGTGGCCTTGTTAAAAACCTTCTTCCGTAAAACCTCTTTGGGAAAAACCGAGAGCAAGGAAAAGAGTACACACAAGTACTTTGCCTAAGTACTAATTCAGCTAGATGAGGATATAGCTTGAATGGTGATCAAGGTATCTCGGATCATCAAGGTTTTTCCAAGACCTTCTTGTTTCCATGTGAGTCTAAGTAATCCTCCAATGGCTCCATTTAGTTTCTTGGTTCTAGAAAGAGTCATGGGACCTTCTGGAATGGCAAAGGCATCTTCATCAGCTGATAGGTCCATGGGTGCATTCATGGATACATCATCTTCCTTGTTGAGCTGGTCCAAGATCACATCAGTTAGTTGGGGCCCGGTTCCTACTGAGTAATACTAGATTACTCATTCGTTGTTGTTGAACCTTCTTGAAGGTAACAATTGAGGGTTGAGATTTTTTTGTGTGTGGAGGATGTTGCCCGGCGTAAATTTGCGGCGCTGTTTGCAAGTAATAAGAAGACGTTATTTTCAGTTGTTTTTAGTTGTTGTCTTTTGACTTGATGTTGTTTTACGGACACCGTCGAGTTCCCGACTTTATGATATAAATAAAAAGTATGCTTTAAATTAAAAATTGTCTTTTGACTTGATGTTGTTTTACGGACACCGTCGAGTTCCCGACTTTATGATATAAATAAAAAGTATGCTTTAAATTAAAAATCTCTGTAATTTCTGATAATATGGGTATGGTCAAGAAGAGATAGACGTTGAGCAAGTTGTTGCTTTCACCCGGCTAGATGAGCCAGATTTTTTTTCTAGGAGCTCCTTTTGTTTATTCTTTTTATTCAAATTTTCTGGGCTGTTTTTGCCTATTTAAGAATGTATTCAGTCTCCCAAATTAATCTAGCAGAATGGTTTCTTATTCTTCCCATTCTCTCTCGTCTACAAACTACCAAAATCTCTCTCTCTCGCCTCTCTTTGGCGATTTAGCCTCCGTTCTTCACATGTTCTTCATTTGGAAATGAGGCTGAATAAAGAAGAGGTTGATTTTATGAAAGCATCAAAAGTAAACAAGGAGAAGAAATGAACTGAGGCCGACCTGTCCGTACAAGGCCGTACAGGACCGTACAGGCCGTACAAGGTCGACCGTACACTTCTCGTCCAAGCCAAAAGTTTATGCGCCTAAAGAGAAATTCTACCCGAGGGAGTAACTTGGCGAGTTAGACCGAGTAGTTACTCTTACCATACAAAATTTGGAGAGGATAAGGCTTGCGTGGACAGGCTTTTGAAGGCTGGAAACATCTGGTCCAACATTCCAAGATGCTCCAACGAGCAACTCCTATCGTCCACAAGTTCAAATAGACCCTTCCTTGGACCGGACACGTCTCTGCTTTCTTTACCTTAGATCATTTTGTAAAGCAATGTCTATATATTGTAATCCTCATCAAGAAATAAAAATCAAGGAGAAAAATTCTCTCTTCTTCTCCATTTCTCTGTCGAGTTCATTTTTTCATTTCTCTGGTTCTAAACAAAAGTCTCAACATTTCTCACCAAATCTTTGTCCTTTCAACCATTTCTTTTTTATTTATCAAAACTCATATGGTATCAGAGCCAGGTTGCTCGGGTATCTAGTTTCTTTTTTTGCAAATACTCTATTCTAAGTTCTTCAATGGCATATGGATCCATGTCAAGAGCTCTGAAGCACCAAGACAGACATTCAAAGAGGGTGACAGGGAAATTGTCACCCAGATGAAGCAAAATGGGAGCAAGAAGACATTATGGTTCTAACCATCCTCCAAAGCTCTTTGGATGCTCCTATACTCGAAGCAAACTCTTACTGTGAGACGGCTAAAGATATGTGGGATACTTTGAAGAAAGTGTATTGAAACATCAGCAATCTGAGGAGGGTGTTTGAAGTGAAGTCTGACATCAAAAACCTGAGCAAAGAAGGGATGGAGTTTACTCAACACTTGGAAAGTTCATGACTTTATGGTCTGAACTTGAGATGTTGAGGCCAAACTCCGTGGATCATGATGTGCTTGAGGAGAGACGTGAGCAAGACAAGGTTTTTGCTTTCTTGCAACCTTAGGAAAGTACGGACTGTACGGACCGTACGAACGAGGTCGACCTAGAAACTTCACATTTAACCAAATGATCATATTTTTGGGGGCAAAATCTGTATGTACCAAACCCTAATTTGTACACATCCATGGAGGAACCTTGCATTCCAAGTCAAGAAGAAGCTGTGAAGATGAAGAAGGTATCCGGATGGTATCTTGAGAGAATCAAGCGACATACCCTTTGCTGCTTACCGTTTACCTATAAGGTTGAATCTTATCTAGACTGGAAAATAAGAGAAAGAAGCTGGACGGATCTGTGGACTGGTTCATGAGCATTGGTGGATTATTTCTAGCCAAACTCTTCCTTTAGTTTCCCAGCAAGTGACAGCCTGGCCGAGCATTCCCAACCATGTATTTTGAAATGGGCGCTCCTTTTGGTTGACTCCACATGTTTGTCTTTGTTGCTCTCATTGTTCTATATAAACCTTGTAATCTCAAAATGAATGAATCAGCTGAATAGGGGGTTCTCCCCTTTCTTCTTCACAATCTTTTACTCTCTTAGTCTGTCTAGTCTCCTTAAAGCTCTAAGTCTCTTGTTTACTGTCTCTCTCATCAGTCTCTCTCTCATTTTGACCAGAAAAAGATCGTATCTTCCCCCATTGTGGTTTCTCTCACTCATACAACCAAAGAATCTGTAAAAGTTTCACTAACTAGACCATTATCATCGCTCTCCAAGGTGCCATGGGTGGTTAGAGCTTTGCCTCCTTCAGTCTGATCAGTAGAGGTGCTTGCTTTCTGATCCTGCTCCACCATACCACTTGTAAACTGATCTCTTTCATCTCGGTTTCGAGCTGCGAACTTAGGTTGTTAGAGATGTGGGTGAAGGATCCAGCACTGCTCATTCTTATGACTTGTGCACTTGAAATGCTCACATTCCCCAGACCTTCTCTCTTCAGTCTTGTATGACACTCGTTTAGCCTGAGGAACTTCAGTAGCTTTGTCTTCCAAGGCAATGTGTCATTTCCCTCCAAATAGATCGAGAGAGCTTTGCTTCTTCTAGATCTGTAGCTTCTCGGATCTCAGGATATGTTTAATGATGTTTGTTCACGTCTTGTCTTGCTCACGTCTCTCCTCAAGAACATCCTGATCAAATATATCCTGAGATCCGAGAAGGTGAGCAAGAGATGTTTGATGAAACTTCTCGTGATCAAACATATCCTGATATCCGAGAAACTTCCATCTCTGGAAGAAGTTTGTTCACATATCCAGAAGGAGCAAGGCTCTCTTGATATATTTGGAAGGAAATGAGACCTTTCCTTGGTAAACAAAGCTACTGAAGTTCATCAGGCTTACTGAGTGTCATACAAGACTGAAGAGAGAAGGTCTGGTGGATGTGAGTATTTCAAGTGCATAGGTCATAAGAAAGAGAAGTGCTGGATCCTTCACCCACATCTCAAACCACCCAAGTTCGCAGCTAGAGACCAATATGCAAGATATCAGTTCACAAGTAGCATGGTGGATCAGGATCAACAAGCAAGCACCTCTAATGGTCAGACTGAAGAAGGCAAAGCTCTAACCACCCATGGCACCTTGAAGAGCAATGATAATGGTCTGGTTAGTGAAAGTTTTACAGATTGTTTGGTTGTATGAGTGAGAGAAACACCAATGGGGAAGATGAGATATTATTCTGGTCGAAATGAGAGAGAGAGTAAATGAGAGACTTAGAGATTTAGGGAGACTAAGAGACTAAGAGATTGTGAAGAAGAAAGGGCAGAACCCCCTTCATCTTATTCATTCATTTCGACATTACTAGGTTTATATAGAACAACGAGAGCAGCAAGGGTTTGCAAGGAATTCAAACAAACATGTGGAGTCAACCAAAAAGAGTGCCCATTTCAAAATGCTTGGTCAGATCTCGGCTAGCATGTCACTTGCTGGGCAACTAGAGGAAGAGTTTGGCTAGAAATAATCCCCCAATTCTCATGAACCAGTCCATAGATCAGTCTAGGTTCTTTCCTTCTTTTCCAGTCTGGATAAGACTCAACCTTATCAATAAACGGTAAGCAGCAAAAGGGTACCTTACCTGATTCTCTCAAGATGCAATCCGGATACCTTATTCATCCTCACAGCTTCTTCTGGACTTGGGATGCAAGGTTCCTCCATGGATGTGTACGGATTAGGGTTTGGTCCGTACAAATTTCACCCCAAATTTGCACAAAAAATATGATAATATGGTTAAATGTCAAGTTTCTAGGTCGACCTCGTACGTACGTTCGTAGGGTACGGACGCCCTATTTTTGTACATCGACCAAATGCTCCCAAAATTCTCCCATGAATTCTTCCTTCATTGTAAACCCTTCCTGGACCTTGATATAGCAGTGCGTAAGCTTATGGACATTCCCTAGGTCTTGACATAACTTCTAAGAGGTTTGGCCCTAAATTTGCACATAAGCTTTAGTGATCTATTTATCAGTTCAGGTTTAACACTCCCCCTCAAGCTTGACTCTAGAGATCCTAAGTCAAGATTGGAACCCTGAAGTCACTCCTCATTAAAAACCTTATCAAAGAAATCCCATTTGGAACAAAATCTTGATAAGGAAAATAGTAAGATTATTAAAGGCCTAGGGATAGACCATTAAGTTCTTTGTGTCTTAAAACTAGTGTGGTTGGACACAAAGAACTCTGGATCATGGCCCAACTGGTGCAGCAGATCTTCACATCTTGTGCACTTATCAAACTTAACTTGACCTCCTCATAGACCCGGTTTGGATATCCCCCTCATAAGTGACATCACAGCCATCTTATAGAAGCTAGGAAACGACCTCGATCATCGTCAGTGAGGCTCAAGCCATGGTAATATTCAACTTAGACTGATCTTGGTCTCTCGTCCTTTCCCTTATTCTCCTGATAGGTTCAAGTGCTCAGACACACCAGATCTTCCTTGATAGAGTAACTAGTACCTGATACATCATTCCACAAGTGTATCAGTCCTCAAGAGATAAACCTATCATGATTGTATTTAAAGATAAGATCAGGTCTACTCCCTTGTTTAAATGGTGAGGAGTGGCTTGCTTGAACCACCACTTTAACCCCTCACTGCTATAACTCTCTCGGATCATTGAAGCTCTTCAACACTCACCATCAAGATTGAGACCTCTCAAGGAACGAGCTTGGAAAGTTTGATGGCTTCATGATCCCAACTTAACAAACCATTGTAACCTTTCTTCATCACTCGCCAACTTGATGGACTTATGGTAGATCCCTCAGCTATCTCTTCATGCGCCTTACACTAGAAGCCGCATTAATAGAGTAACCTTCTGCCTATAAAGCCAAGACTGCTCTGAACAATCTCTTGACTAGACATGCCACTGCCTAGCCCCGGTTGGCTCTTTCTTCAGTTTGCTTGCAATGGTAAAGAGGAAAACATGTCACTGTTCTTAGGATATTTATGTATCTCACTTAACTCCCCTCCTCAAGCTTGGATTGAGTCTAAGTCCAACCTTGAAGTGAGTCACATTGAGTTTTAAGATCTGGAGTCCAACATCCCAAGGATTGTACATACAATCACTAATCAACCCTTCCTTTGACCAGTAGTGATTTAAGGTCACCAGTCTCCTCAAGACTTAGGTGATGACCTCACCTTGTGTGTCCACACACACACACCAGTGACCACTCTCAATTTCTCTAATATTGGGCACTGCCTTCATCTTGAACTTGGATTCATGATGGACTTGAAACACTCCTTGTGAACCCCAAACATCACGTAAACTCCAAGCAAGATAAGACAAAAGATTTGGAATCCAACCTTGACTAATCATCAAGTTTGATCACCAATTTCACAAGCTTTACAACAGATTAAACCAGACGACATCAAGTTCTAATCTTTGCAAGCAACCTCTTTAAGCACAAGCAAGAAAATTTTAGATTCAAGACAAGCTACTTAGGCTTTTTAAAACTACTTAACCTGCATCTGACATGAATCTAGATGCATCAATTTCAGGCAGCAACAGGATGAAAATATGCAATAACCTTAATCAGTCTCTAATCCATGAATGCAACCAGTTTAGACAAAACCATTAAACAATCAAATACCCATTCATTCTAGATCTGGGATTGAGCAACATTATCATAAACAACATCAGTCTCAATGCAACAACCTTAGGCGATTTCATTTCATGACAACAAGCATGTATAGACAACTACTAACTCCCTAACAAGCTTCACTAGAATCGGGGTTAAGCATTTTCTTAATCACCAAATAAATCTTTTTAAGCATCCTGGGACAGATTCTAAATCAATTTCATTTTATTTAGCAATCTCAAAAATATCCTCAGGTTATTCAACCCAACACAACACACAACCAGTCATTATCACTCTCAATATCAAGAAGGGACAGTAATAGCTTACAGCCAAAAACCAGATTGATTTCTTGAACCTCTAATGGCCTAAAAAGGTCATGACTTTGTTGGATCTGAGAGTCTGGATTGTTACCCACCTCCTTTTCTTGAAGTCTACGACAACCTTCTTGTATCTCCAACTCAAAAGACCCCTTCCTTATTCATACTATCAGCTCGCCCTCTTCTGGTTAATCTTCTTTTGAATGCGGATGAACATAGACTCCTTGACAAGGCGGTTCCAGATAAGGTTCATGACGCCTCTCCATACACCTTTTCTTCCAACAAGGCTTTCTTCATCAGGTACAGACAGGAACGGTTGAGAGACAAGGAGAAAACACGACAGCTTCAATATTTTTCTTCTTCCAGAAACTGAACTCGGATGGATGTGTCTTCAAGGTTTGGTTTTGAGCTGAGAAATGGGTGTGAGGTTTGCGGATGCTTGAAGCTCTGGTTCTGATGAACCTGACTTTGATACCATGAAAATTTTACAGAGTCTATGGTTGTGTGAGGGAGAGAAACCCCAGTGGGGAAGATGAGATCTTGTTCTGATCTAAATGAGAGAGAGAATGATGAGAGAGAGAGAGAGAGAGAGAGTAAACTAGAGACTTAGAGTTTCGGGAGACTAGAGAAAGAGACTAAGAGACTAATGAAGAAGAAAGGGGAAAACCAACATTCAGCTTCATGGTATTACTCGCCCATGCAGAATATAAATAGATAAGTGAGGCTACAAGGGTTTACATGAGATTCAAAAAAACATGAGGAGTCAAACATATTTCAAAATACTTGGCCAGAAATGCTAGGCCCGTCTGTCACTTGTTGGACTCCTGTTTTCAGAATTCTAAACCTCTAATCATTTATTCAAGTGCATCTCATCATATGATAAGTGACACTAGATTAATCAAGGATATAAAATCTGCTTTAGGACATGTCATGATAGCAAATGGTGATAGGATACCTATTAAAAGAATTGGTAACTTGCGCTTGTTTGAAAAGGATTCTAAAGCTTTCTTTATGCCTAATTTCACTTCTAACTTGCTATATGTTAAAAAAGCAACTACTGATCAAAATTGCAAAGTTACTTTCAGTCCTAATAATGTGACATTTCAGGATATTGAGAGCAATTGACTGATTGGAAAAGGGACCACAAGAGAATACATTTATATGCTTGAAGATGTCAAGCCCCAATCTAATTTAAATTGGGCATATGGTTCCATTCATGTTTTGAATAATGATGCAATGTGGCATGCTAGATTAGGACATCCACATGTTATAGCCTTGAACTTGATATTTCCTGATGTTTCTTTCAAGAATAATGATTGTGAATTTTGGGTAAGCATTGCAAATCAGTTTTTTCAAGGTCTAGAACCATTTATGAAAATTGCTTTGATCTTCTGCATTCTGATGTTTAGACTGCTCCATGTTTCTCTAGAGAAAACCCAAAATATTATGTCACATTCATTGATGCAAAATCAAAATACCCTTGGATCACCCTGATTATGTCTAAAGATAGAGTCTTAGAGGCATTTAATAATTTTCAATCCTATATTGCTAACACTTACAATGCTTAAGCTCAAAATTTTTAGATCTGAAAAGGGAGGAAAGTATACTAGCAATGCTTTCAAGGATCACCTGGCCAAGCAAGGAATCATTCACAAGACAAGTTGCCCTTACACTCCTCAACAGAATGGGTTAGCTGATAGGAAGAATCGTCCCCTTATGGAGGTTGCAAGGTCGATTATGTTCATAGACATGTTCCAAAGAGGTTTTGGAGTCACGATGTGATCTCTGCAAGATACCTGATCAACCGAACCCCCACAAAAATCCTGAAATATGTCTCTCCATTTGAGGTCCTCAACAATACCAAGCCATATGTAGATCAGCTTCGGGTGTTTGTTTGCCTTTGCTATGTTCTGGTCCTAAGTGAAATGAAAAACAAGCTTGACCCAAGGAGTTCGAAAGCAATTTTTATTGGGTACTCTACAACTCAGAAGGGGTAAAAGTGTTACTATGAAGAGAGCAAATGGGATGACCTCAAGGATATCTCTCAAGACTCAACAGACCAAGCTACAAACCTAAGGATCATCCTAGAGAGTTTGGGTATCAACATGTCCCAGGATCAGGAACCTAGTAGTCATCAACCAACACAACCTCAAGAAACCAGAAACACTGAAGATACCCACCTTGATAATGAGGGGGTAACGAGGATGATCTTGACCAGCAGCAGCAGCAAAGCTCAGTACAAGATTCAACTCACCATGATCAAGCTGGTTTTCAACAAGAAGAAGTGCGGAATAGTAGTGGAGAAGAGTCGGAAGCAGCTGCTCCAAAACATGTGCCTGAAGCTCAACCACTAAGAAGAAGTGCCAAAACCAGACATCACCCCTCTCATTGGAAGAACACAAGGGTATACTACAATGCTGAAGCAGTGGCGAGTCCTCCTGGAGTTACATGTTCACTGGCTTTCTACCCAGCTGACAACCAAGTCTTCATAGCAGTACTGGATGGGGAAGAAGTCTCAAGCACTTATGAAGAAGCAATGAAGTACAAAGTGTGGAGAGAATCAGTGGGCAGTGAGAGAGATGCTATGATCAAGAATGGAACTTGGTTTGAAGCAGAACTATCAAAAGCAACAAAAAAAATGTCACAAAGAAATGGATCTTCACCATCAAGTACAATACAGATGGCACTATTGAGAGATACAAGAATAGACTGGTGGCCAGAGGATACACTAAAACCTATGGCGAAGATTACTTGGATACCTTTGCTCCAGTAGCTAAACTACATATTATCCGCATTGTGTTGTCTTTTCAACCAACCTTAACTGGGGTTTATGGCAAATGGATGTCAAAAATGCATTTCTTCATGGAGAATTTAAAGATGAAGTCTACATGCATCCACCTCCTTGTCTTGAGCATTTGGTGAAGCCTGGAAATGTCTATAGATTGAATAAGGCAGTCTATGGTCTTAAAAAGTCCCCTAGAGTCTGGTACAACAAGCTGAGCAATACCTTGAATGGACGAGGCTTCTTGAGATCAGAACTCGACCACACCCTATTCACTCTCACCTCATCCTCAGATATTATAGTCCTCCTTATTTATTTTGATGATACCATCATAACAGGGAGTTATAAAACTTGTATTCGATCTACTAAAGACTTCTTTAAATCTATGTTTGATATCAAAGACTTGGGTAACATGAAGTACTTCCTTGGAATTGAAATATGTCGATCCATAGATGGACTATTTCTTTCTCAAAGGAAGTACACACTTGATCTATTGAAGGATGCATGTAAAGTAGATGGGAAACCAGCCAAAACACCATTGGAGGAAGGATATAAACTAACAATTGAGGGGGAAATTGAAGAGAACAATCCATTTAAAGATGCCAAGCTATACTTGAAGATGGTTGGGAAGCTGATATACCTCACTATCAGAATACCAGATATCTGCTATGCGGTGAACCAAGTGACCCAGCACATGCAAACACAAAAGTGCATTATTGGAGTATGGTGGACAGGATACTAAGGGATCTAAGTGGCTCACCTGGCCAAGGAGTCTGGATGGGGTGTAAAAAGAGGACGGAGATGGTTGGATATTGTGATGCAGATTGGGCAGGAGATAGAGTGGATAGAAAGTCGACCACATGGTATTGTACATTCATTGGAGGCAACATTGTGACTTGGAAGAGCAAAAAGCGGAAGGTGGTGTCCTGTTCAAGTTCTGAGGCTGAATATAGGGCGATGAGGAAGCTGTCAAGTGAGCTGGTATGGATCAAGGGGATCCTCAAAGATCTAGGCATTGAAGTCATAACTCCCATCACCATGCACAGTGACAACCAAGCAGCTATTCATATTGCGTCAAACTTTGTCTTCCATGAGCGAATCAAGCACATAAAGGTGGATTGCAACAAAGTAAGACAACTGGTGGTTCAAGGAGTGATTCATCCATGCTACACCAGAAGTAAGGATCAGTTGGCTGGTGTGGTTACAAAGGCTGCGAAACAAAAGACAATTGAGTCCATCCATTCCAGATTGGGACTCATTGATCTTTCTCAGCCATAGTCCCCTAAACCATGAAGACTCCACTTTTTTCCATCATAATTTTTTTATCCCATTTGGTTTTCTTTGGTGGGGTTTTTAATGAGGGGTATCTTCATGGATGTCCAGGATTGATTGGTTCCCTTAATCAAGATTGAGGGGAGTGTGGAATTGAGGCTGAATAAAGAAGACGTTGAGTTTATGAAAGAATCAGGAGGAAACAAGGAGAATAAATGAAGTGAGCTCGACCTGTCCGTACAAGGCTGTACAGGCTGTACAAGATCGACCGTACAATCCAAAGATTTATGCGCCTAAAGAGGAATTCTACTCGGGGGAGTAACTTGGCGAGTTAAACTTAGGAGTTACTCTCACAATCCGAACGTTGGAGAGGATAAGGCTCCCGTGGACAGGTGGTCCAAGGCTGGAAGCATCTGGTCCAAGATTCCAAGATGCAAAAACGAGCAACTCCTCTCCTCCACAAGTTCAAATAGACGCACCCTCTTCATTGAACCGGCCACGTATCTTCTTTCTCTACCTTATATCATTTTTTTAAAGCAACCTCTATATACTGTTATCCTTACCATGAAATAAAAATCAAGGAGAACAATTTTCTCTTCTTCTCCATTTCTTTCTCGAGTTCATTTTTCATTTCTCTGGTTCAACACGAATGTCTTAACATTTCTCACCAAATCTTTATCCTTTCAAACATTTCTTACTTATTTATCAAAATTCATACTTCATTATTCTCACTATTCTATCCAATTACTCTCTACAAAACTTACCTAAGATCTCTGGCGGTCAATTCCTGAGATAATGGATGACTTGGATGGGTCTTTGATACGGCCTTGGATAAGTTGTCTTGCCCATGAATCACTTGAAGGATGTTGAGGGACGGATCCTTTAGCTTTAAGGCTCTTGGATAGGGGATGATCTTCACTATAGGGTTCTGGAATACCCTAAGGTTGTTTTGCTTCGGCTATCTTACAAGTGTAACCTCGTTTACTAATGCCTGTTGGATATCATGTAAATAGAAAGGTCTCTTTCCTGGGTGATTAAGATGGATATGATCACGTGTATGATCAAGGTTAAGGTTTCCAAGATACAAAAAGAAGCCAAAGCTCGTTTATTTTTATTAAAAGAATGGATGATTACATTATGTGCTCAACTTTGGCTTATATAGAAAAAAAACAGAAACCCCTAACTAAAAAATCTTAATTCTAATCTTAAATGGAAAACCAAAACCTATTTCTAAATGGTTTAAGAAATCCAAAACCTATATCTAGCTTGTTTATAATACACTAATCCTAATCCTAGTGGGTTTAGAAGTACAAAGATCAAAAATACATTTAACTAACCAAAATCGACCAAGTAAGGCCCAAGGGGGTCAATCCTTCCTCTTTATGGCCTGATATAGCCCTTTCTCAACCAAAAAACTTATGAACCCGTCCCAAGGAACTTCTGATGTATTCAATATGCTCCCTTGGTCCATTAGGTCGTATGTTGCATGCTGCCAAATCCAAACCAAGCTTTGATTCATTGATTTCCATTCTATTTGCCATTTTGGTCCATTTACTCTCGCTTGCTCATCCATATGGTGAGCTTGTCGTCCAACTTGTTCAAAGTCATGTTGCAAACTCCTCCTGGTCTTCTTTAGCTCATGCTCTTGTCAAGCTATGAAGTTGATTGCTGGTATAGGTTGTTCCAAAGCTATATCATGAGCATTCTTCTTCTCTCGGTCCAATACCTCATGAATCATACCAATGAGCTCACCGAATGGCCCATTGAACCACACTTCATGTGCTGACTTAGCTGGTCCACACGTGTCCTTCAAACCCTTTAAATATAGGATGATCCAGGTTGCATCATCCTCTCCGCTCTTTACAAGAATTTGTCCTCAAATCCAGTCCATCTAGTAAGATATAACATTCACTGCTGCACCAAACGTGTTCTACCTTCACCTAGTTTGTTGTTGATACTTTTGTGTACCTTCGTCTCTTCATGGTTAAGCAAGAACCCTCCTTGTTGATCAGGTGGTCGAAGTAACCCAACATGGTCGAGAATGTGTTATACATCCTTGTTGTTTTCTATGATCAGGAGGTCGTGTAAAGCAGCCCCCATACTCCCCATGGATATTAAGTTTGTCCCTGAGCTTCTCACACTCGCCCACTAACCATCTCAGGTCAGCGTGTGGAGTGAAGAACTGGTTCTTGCCTGTACCATCTCCTATTTTTCCTACTTGGACCACTGAAACAAGTTTGCTCAAGCACTTTTCAATCCCAATATCATCATGAGCCACGTGGTTTCCTGGCCTAGGATGATGAGGCCAAGTTTGCAAGTCTTTGATATCACATGTAGCTCAATCTTGCCTTGACTTTGTTTCTGTGGGAACCGAAATTCACACTTATCGATTTCCGTAAAATAAGGAAAGTGAGGAAAACTCTAATTTCCCAGTAATCCCGGATTTCTGCTAAACCAAAAACGTCAAGCAACCAGACACAGAGAACAAACGAAAATAGCGATGAATGTAAATAAAAAAAGGAAGAACAATAGGAATCTTATTCCGAATTAGTGTTTGAGCGTTACAACGAAGTATGAGCCTTTTCTATGAGAACTGTTGGCGAGGTCCCTAGTTCTAACAACCGAAGACTGCAAAAACCTAGTTCAGTCGTAGCTCAGGTGAGAGCTCTGTGTAAATTGCCTAAAACGCTAAGTTTGCTGTGAAAGCTCTGTGTAAATTTTCTCCTCCTTTGCACCTTCGACCTTGGATCTCTTATGTACTCCTTAGAGGTGGTTTTGCCTTACCGACTCTGCCCTTGGTCGAATTTAGCTTCTCGTGGAAATCTTCCCTATCTTCTCGATTCTTGTGTTTATCCTTTGGAAACTTTACATTTATCCTTCAAGACTTAACATTTATCCTTTCCTGCAAAAAAGGGTAAACTGTTATAGGATTTGGGCTCGATTTCATATAGAATCAAAAGTGGGCTTTCATCCGTGCATGAACCCTATCGGCCCGTTTTTATGACTTAGACGTTTTTACAATTTTATTGAAACGACACTTTCCTAATGACGTTAGTTCGTGTGGAAACCCAAATCTCCCGTATAATGAAGACAATCTCTTGAGGTGTTTAGGCAACAGTCGATTGTCTATACGTTCGATTTTCACTTCTTTCAAAAGAAATCCTCGTAGTTCTCTTTTAAGTAGTAAAGTTTGGGAGATGAATTTGATCGGAAAGAAACAAAGACTAAGTTCGACTTGTTCTTGAAAAGGGGAGTTATAAAGATGGGCCGGAGGTGGAATGATCATGTTTGTGGGCCGGTGCGGCCCGTGCCTTCAAATGTTTGGTCTACTCGATGAACCGGCGAACCGACCATTCGGGATTGACCTACTAGCCGTTTGGGAAGTAGACCGAGCTTCTCTGGTATACTCGGTCTACTCACCGTTTGGCCGGTCTACTCGCCGTTTGGGGAGTAGACCGTTTGGTCTACTCATCAAATGGAGAGTAGACCGAGCTTGTCAGGTCTATTCTCCTTTTGGCTAGTAGACCGAGCTCGTTTGGGTTGTGAGTAGACCGAGTGGGTTTGGTTTAGTCGAATCGGTGAGTAGACCGTTTTCTTTGGTTATGTCGAGATAATTTGAGTCTTTTCGAGGCTTTCTCGGTTTGACGATATACTTGTGAAATCTAAGTTCGGTTTTGCCGCTTTTGATTTACAAGTTCCCCTTTCTTTTTGCTAGACAAAAAATCTTTCTCGAGAAGTTTTTTAAGGCTGATTTTGTCGTGACCGATTTTGACCCCAACAGTTAGCCCCCCAGCTCGTGAGAACATGTAGTGTTCTTATGAGTGTTTGGCGTGTGCGAGGTGAGTTAGGCGGAATCTGTGTTAAAAAATCCGAGAGTGAATAGTGAAATCTCTTTGCCTATAAATAAGTGAGGTAAGTTTTCACATTCTTCACTCACTTGGTGATAACTTCCCTTAAGAGAAAATCTTCTCTCAATTTATCTCTTGAAAAGAAAAATTTCATATCTCCCTTTTCTCCCTTTTTTTTTTTGAGCCATGTCTTCAAGAAAGAAATCCACGAAGTCTCGTCGCAGCCGTTCCTCTAAAGAGGGCTCGAGTTCATGAAACGAGGACGATGCGCCCAAGGTCGAGTTTGTAGCCCACTACATCGACCCTTAGGAGGGTCACGAGTAATTGGGTACACAGATGCTCCCGATCCCGGGACGTGGGTTCCACCCGAGTTTGAACCGAATTGCAAGGAAGGTTCTCCGAGTAAGAGCTGCCACAACAGTCTGGCCTCTGTCTGGAAATTCTGGCGAACACCGGAGGCGGTCGAGTTTCACTTGCCAATGCTTGGGGATTCTGCGTAGTCTCCTCCTGATTGCTATTTCACGTGCTATGAAGCGTTCTTGGCGCAGGGGCATCTGTGGATCCCAATCATGGAGCTAATCTCGCAGTTTCTCCATCATCTCGGTTTGTCGATCTGTCAGATCAACCTTCACGGCAATATGCACATGGTCGGGATTTTGGTGTTGAGCTACAAGAAGGGACTGACTATGAGACCCGAGCAACTGGTAGCTTTCCTTACGCCTTGGACGAGTTCGGGTATGAACATGTTGAGGCCTAAAAAAGCTTCCTTGAGGATCATAACAGGCTTCCCGTCCTAAGTCCATATCTGGAAAGACTACTTCTTTTTTGTCCCCGTGAATGAGGCGTCAGTTGTCCCGGAGGGCCTTCCCATATTTCGGACTGTTTAGGGTACACGAGGTATATCCTTCTCGTTGCTGGTTGTGTAGCAGTTTTTCTTCCTTTTTTTTTTTAAATGTTCTTGTTCGTTTTTGCTGAAACTGATCCTCTTCCCCCGCTCTCGGATGATCAGTTCCAACTTCGAGAACTTCTCATTACCGGCAAGTGCTTCTGGAATGATTTCACGCCGCGCCGAGTTCTCCATGCCGTCTGCCTTCGCCTTTCTCGACTCCATCCGGATTTTCTAGTTGAGGAAGAATCGGGGTCAAGTCATGATGGGTACGTTCCGTGCATACCTCATCGAAAGCGGGGGTTGTCGGCTCGAAAGGATAAGCATATCCTCATTGATGACGATGGCGTTGATGTGGACAGCTGTTTCGACAACATATTCCGAGATTATCTCGCCCATGAGCTGGGCGAGGGTGGTGGTAGTCAGATCAATGTCGAATCTTATACTCACCCGGCCGAAGGCGAACCTAGTGAGGTGCCGGAATTTGACAAAGCGTCGAGGATGGTTAATGGGGTAAGTGATGTTCTGAGAATCGTTATCCTTATTTTGACCTTCACTCTTACTTTGTGAGTTTCCTTCCAGGGACTTCTTATCATGAATCAAGCCCTCACTGAGAGTAGCCGGGAGGTTTGTAGGGCTTGACTGAAAGCCGAGCTAGCTGAGAAAGAGGTCACACGCCTAAGTGATGAGTTGGAGCGCACCCGTCGTGGACCGACTAAGACGAAGATCTGTCATGCTTATAGGCGTGGTAAGAGAGAGATCACCGAGATTGTGAGGAGTCTCCGTGAGAAGTTATCTGGTGTAGATTGATATTCTCAAAAAGCTTATGGCAAGTACGGAGAATTTTGTAAGTGTCGCGGGACGATGGGTGGCTTATTCCTTACAAAGGCTGACAACAACTCGTTCGAGACCGAGTTTCCGAAGCAATCCGACCGTGTGAGCCGTAAGAAGAAGGATTACTCGACCTCTCAGATTGAGCGAAGGATATGGGAGCAGTAGGAGATCGATCCTGGGTCTCCGGACACGGTCGAGGCGGAGGTTGGCGCTCCCGACGAGGCAGGGGAGGTGAACCAACCGAATGTTTTGCTGGACATTGAAGATTATGCGGTGAGACGTCCGGGACAATCTACTACGACTGATCGTAGTCTCTTTATCAGGAGTGTTATCGTCTTTTTAAGATATTTCTTTTTCGTAATGAGCCGAGTTCGGCTGTTTGCTATGCTTTTCGGGACTGGTTGTATGTGGCTTCGAATCCCTTACCGCTTTGGTGGTTTTTATGTGAAAACGCTTTTATGATGTTTGTTCTTTTTTTTAAGAGTTTTCAAGTTTTAAGTAGGAAGATCTTGAGTTGCCATCTTGTTTTCCTCCCACATTTGTAGATCATCTTGTTTGTTGCCCGAAGTGTTTTGAGGTTTCGTCGGAACTTTCGTGAGCGTTTAGATGCGGATGAAGAGACATGCTGTTAGGACCTCATATCTTTCAATGCTTCATGCCTTGAGACGTAAGAGACCAGTGTGATGGGTTTAGGGCAAGACCTAGGTTTACTCTCAGTTAAAGTTGTGCGATGACTAATCGACTTACGTTTTGCCTGTTGCGATTTTAACCTGAATCCGTCCCGCTTTAAAGTCTGAGATGTGTTCTCGGCTTACGTGGATTGTATGGTAGGAGTCGAGCATCTCTTTGAGGACAATTTTTAAGTCTCCCGAAAGTGCTGACCAAAATTTTGGGTTTCTTTTATAGCGCGCTATTTTATCCTAGTCGGATGTTAGACGATCTATCCTTTGGATGGATCTAAATGTGTTCCTTTAAGATGGCTAGATTGCTCGGCGGGGCCAATCGACGAGCGTATGTAATATGTGATGCAAATGGATTGAGAACGTGTTTCTTTGGAACATTGGGCGACGTCTCGCTTATGTTCTCACGAGGAAACGTGTTTTTTTTTTGTTTGGCAAAAGTCCAAGACTTAGAGTCTCATTTTTTCGTTGCGGTCTGTGGGGTGCACTGACCGCGTGGGAGGCTAAGTCGCCGAGACGAAGCTCTTTTTGGTTAGACGAGTTTTCGTGGAGTTAATCTGTCTACAAGTTTTTTGAAAATCTTTTCGATTTCTTCCGCTATTCGGATTGGTTCAAAAATTACATTCTTCTCTTGCATATAGATCGTTTTCCGAAAATTTAATAAGATATTTCCCTCGATAAGAGAGGTTGCTGTTATCAAGCTTTTAAATATATCCTTTTATTGCCGAAAATATTTCGAGAAATACAAGGTAAATGTTTTCGAGAGCGGGAATATACGAGTATTCGTATATGTACCCACCCCCTCTTTTTAGACAGGGGGATAACTGAACTTATCTTTCGACAAGCAGCCTACGTACCTCTTTCGAGGATCAAGCCATCTCGTAGTTTTGTTTGTTGCGCAAGTGTGTTTACTCGGCGGTTGTGTTTGTGTCGACCTCATTAGTCGCAGGGTTGACGATTTCTTCCTCCGGAGCTGTCTTCTCTGGTGGGGATGGAGTGTTGGGTGCTAGAACGGGCTGTTCTTGGCCGTTACTGTTGTTGCTTTGGAATCGTCTTTTTCCGGGGTGGTTTTGGTCGGGCGCTTGGCTTTCACCATTGTGGTGGTAATGATCTGTCGCAGTTTGTGTTCCGCTAAGAAGCAACGCCTCGACTATTTATGACATCCCTAGATGGTGGCGGTTCCGTAGTTCTTCGGGAAATTGATCCCTAGATGGTAAGTGGACACGACGGCTTTCATGGAGTTCAACCAGGGCGTTCCCATGATGACGTTGTAGATGGCTGGGCAATCGACGACCGCAAAGTCCATGACTTTGATGAATTCTTTTGCTGCGACAGGGTGTTTTATTGACCTGAGCATCATCGATTTTGTGCCAGAGAAACCAGTCAGTGGTTTCGGCAATGGGACGACTTCTCCAAGCTTGATGTTCATTCTATTCAGAGTATCGCGGAAGATGAGATTGATCGTGCTTCCCGTGTCGACTAGGACCATGGCCACTCCGAGTTCTCCTATGACCAGGTCGATCACGGGTGGATCGCAGTGAGGTTGATCGGCTTCTTCTTCGTCGAAAGATATGGTTTCGATCGGACGTTCACCAGGTACCAGAGAGACCGGCGTATTGGCACTTGCCTCGGCCTTACGTTGGTATGCCTTTATAGCCGAGACCGAGTCACTGCAGTATTGGGATCCACCAATGATCATGTTGACTCTTCTGTGATTATTGTCGTTTCCTTTCTTGTCCTGTCTCCTTCCGCGTTTCTCTCCCGTTTGGTTTCCTTGAGAAGGGTTTTCCGTCTGGGGGTTCTTGTCATTTTTTGGAGGTTGGTCGGAGTCACAGACGAGATCCTTCACTTTCAAAATTTCGGAGAGTTCTCCGTCGATCAGTTTCGCAGCCAATCTTGCACCCATGCCTTTACCGTTCACAGTGGAATGTCCTCAGACTTGGTTGAACTCGCAGAAAGCGTTTTCATCATAGTTCGAATTTTGGGTCCAAGTGTTTCCCGTCGTCCATCCCTGCTTCTGTCCGGAGTTGATATCATAGTTGTGAGCTCCATGGGTCTCCTCCTCCCCGCGTTGGACATTTTTGCCGTTGCGAGTGCTCTTCTTCTTAGACCTCAGATCCGACCCTTAGTCTTTTGACGAGGGTTTTGCCGTCTTCTGTTTCTGAGCCAAAACCTTCGTCTCTTCTTTAATGATGATTTAGTCCGTCGCCTTATGGAGCGCGTCCTGGATCGTCCGCAGCTTCTCCATAGTGATCCACTTTTAGAACTTGGATTTGTACCACAGCGACTTTTGGAGCGCGTCAATCGCGACTTTGTCGCTTATCCCACTGACTCTCGCCAAAATGGCCTTGAATCGTTTGATGAATTCGCGGAGGGATTCATCCTCGGCTTGGGATAAACTCCAAAGATCAATGTCGGAGGTTTCTCGATCGATGAATATCGAGGACTGCTTGAGAAACTCTGAGGGGAGCTGACAAAAACTTCCGATGGAATTTAGTCTCAGAAGCGAGAACCACCCGAGAGCCGCTCCTCTGAGATTTTCTATGTAGAGGCGGCATTTACCGGCGTCCCTTTCACTCTCTCTGAATTTGGCTCTTCTCATTACGACTGGAAGGCATGTAGAAAGACCTTCGGACCAGTGGTGCCGTCGTAAGCCTCCACTCTGATCTTGCTCGGGTCCAAAGCCCTAGTTTCGGTGATGCGGGTCGTTAAAGGCGATTTGCGAGATTCTTCCAGAAGTAGGTCGATCTCGGGTGCAGCACTGGTAGCATGGTGGATCTGAGATTTCACCGCTTTGACTTCCGCTACCCTTTTCATCAGGTGATCGCGCAGATCGCCAATCTCTGAATCTTTGCTCGCAGGTTTTCGGCTCTGGCGGCACCTGCTTCGCGAGTCACGAGTTTGATCCTCGGCCAATACTTCCTGCTTCTCCCAAAAAACTGCTTCTTCTTCCTTGATCATCAGAGAGCTGGACTGTGATTTGTCGCGAGCTGCTCGGCTTCTCATACGCCGCGGATGCACGTCCGAATCCTCGTCTGTAGGATCAGACTGGCTGCCGGAGTCTAAGTTTACTCTTTCGACTTCTCCATCCTGCTTATCCTCTGTGACAAGGGGAGATCTCCCAGAGCTTTTTGTGTTGGCGCTGGAGTCACAGTATCGAGGTCCTGCCAAGATGCTTTCTCCGGCACGTTAGCCGATTGATCCAAGGGAGTTGCGAAATCAAGTCTCCTCCCGCGGATGCGAATTGCACCGCGAGGAAGAACGGCCGTGGTCCTCGCCGTTAAGGTTTTGACCTGTTTAACGAGGGAGCTCATGACCTTGTCTTGTTCTGCAGACTTCTTTTCAAAAGTCGAGAACATCTTCTTGACCTCCTCGAACGCCGTGCTGTTTGCGTTGGCGTTGACCAGGGAAACATTCGCTACTGGAGTGCTTTCAAAGTTGTCGCCGGCAGAGGTGCCATCACGAGTTTGCTGATCGTTTAAGTCGTCGTTGGTCATGTCTGATCGAGCGTTTGATGGCAGTGAGTTAGATTGATCCGTGAACCCCCCTCCTTCTAGCCCCAAACTGTGGGAAACGAAATTCGCACTTGTCGATCTTGTAAAATAAGGAAAGTTAGGAATATCCTAATTTCCCAGAGATCCTGGATTTCTACTAAACCAAAAACGTCAAGCAACCAGACATAGAAAACAAACGAAAATAGCGATGAATGTAAATAAAAAAAGGAAGGGCAATAGGAATTTATTCCGAATCAGTGTTCTAACAACGTTGGTTCGTGCAGAAGCCTGTATCTCCCGTATAATGAAGACAATCTCTTGAGGTGTTTAGGCAACCGTCGATTGTCTATATGTTCGATTTTCACTTCTTTCGAGAAAGAAATCCTTGTAGTGCTCTTTTAAGTAGTAAAATTTGGGAGATGACTTTGATCGGAAAGAAACGAAGACTAAGTTCGAGTTGTTCTCAAAAAGGGGAGTTATAATGATGGGCCGGAGGTGGAATAATCATGCTTGTGGGCCAGTGCGGCCGTGCCTTTAAATGTTTGGTCTACTCGACGAACTGGCGAACCGACTGTTCGGGATTGATCTACTCGCGGTTTGTGGAGTAGACTGTTTGTTTTACTCGCCAAACGGTGAGTAGACCGAGCTTGTCAGTCTACACGCCAAACAAGGACTAGACCGAGCTTGTTTGGTCTACTCGCCGTTTGGGATTAGACCCTTTGATCTACTCTCCAAACGGCGAGTATACCGAGCTTGTTCGGCCCACTGGCCAAACGGCGAGTAGACCGAGCTCATTTAGTCCACTCGCCTAACGGCGAGTAGACCGTGTGGGTTTGATTTAGTCAAATCGGTGAGTAGACCATTTTGTTTGGTTATGCCGAGATTATTTGAGTGTTTTCGAGGCTTTCCCGGTTCGACGGATTACTTGTGAAATCTATGTTCGGTTATGCCGCTTTTTGATTTACAAGTTCTCCTTTCTTTTTTCTCGACAAGAAATCTTTCTCGAGAATTTATTTAAGGCTGATTTTTTCGTGACTGATTTTGACCCCAACAGTTGCTGATTTGGTTCACAACATCCTCTATCCCTTCAAAAGGAATTGACCACAAATCTTGTTTTTCAAAGATGAATGATTTTTGTGACTTCAGCTGCTAGGTTTCTTCTTTTTGGACCAGGATGTTGTTAAGATCTTTAACCACACATGTTATTCCTCCTGGTTCAAGTACGAAGTTCTGAAACCTCTTCACAAACCTTAAGTTCTCCATGAGATTTAACTAAACACAAACAAGAGGTCTGACAGTGAATAATGAAAAAAAAATTAATGAAACTTGTTCAATCAAATTCTCAGATGACTCTTTATGAACTACAAGCGCCTCATCAAGCTTTTCTTATTATTTAGTCGTGGCCAGGTTGTGGTAAGGACCACACAAAGCTTCTGGTATGTGCCCCTCTTGATTTGGTCGATAGTCCAAGTTGTCTTCTTGAAAAGAAGTGGACAGATCCGGTTCAATCTCAGATTTTTCCTCAGAAGGCATTAGATCAGGCTCATCAGGTGCTGGTTTTAATGGCCCGATCACCATTAAGCCCTCCTAAAAGACCGACGTCAGAATACTTCTTAGGTCTACTTTGATTAGGCTACGTGCAAAACCAAGTAGGCTTCCCTAGTTGCTTCTGGGATGAGATACTGCTCTTTCTAACGCTCAACCTGATGCGGGTTTCTTTTTCTTTTGCAATGCGTCCCTTGTTGATGGTTGTTTAGCCTTATATTCATATTTTCTATATGAATACATGGAATATTGCTGGAAATATGATAGAAATCGTGACGCTTTTTAAGATTATCAAACCCTAAACCTTCAAGTGGCTCTGATACCACTTGATGCGGCCTTGGATAGGCTGTATTGCCCATGAATCACATGAAGGATGTACAGAGGCAGATCCTTCACCTTTAAAGCTCTTGGATAGTGTATGATCTTCACCATAGGGTTTTTGGAATACCCTAAGGTTTTTCTGCTTTGGGTATCTTACGAGTGTAACCTCGTTTACTGATGCTTGTTGGATATCAGGTCAACAAAAGGATCTCCTTCCTGGGTGATTAAGATGGATATGATCACGTGTATGATCAAGGTTAAGGTCTCCAAGATACAAAAAGAAGCCAAAGCTCGTTTATTTTTATTAAAAGAATGGGTGATTACATTATGTGCTCAACTTTGGCTTATATAGAAAAAGAAAGCAGAAAACCCTAACTACAAAATCTTAATTCTAATCTAAAAAAGAAAACCAAACCCTATTTCAAAATTGTTTAATAATACCAAAACCAATATCTAGTTGGTTTATAAAACACCAATCCTAATCCTAGTGGGTTTAGAAGTACAAAGATCAGAAATACATTTAGCTAGCCAAAATCGACCAAGTAAGACCCAAGGGGTCAATCCTTCTTCTTTGTGGCCTGACATGGCCCTTTCTTAACCAAAAAACTTTCAACCCCGTCCCAAGGGCCTTCTGATGTATTCAATATTCTCCCTTGGTCCATTAGGTCATGTGTTCCATGTTGCCAAATCCAAACCAAGCTTTGATCCATTGCTTTCCATTGTATCTGCCATTGTCATCCATTTACTCTCGCTTGCTCATCCATATGGTAAGCTTGTCGTCCAACTTGTACAAAGTCGTGTTGAAAACTCCTTCTGGAGTTCTTTGGATCATGTTCTTGTCGAGCTATGAACTTGAGTGCTGGTATAGATTGTTCCAAGGCCATATCATGAGCATTCTTCTTCTCTCGGTCTAATACCTTATGAATAACACCAATGAGCTCACCGAATGGCCCATTGAACCACACTTCAAGAACTGACTTAGCTGGTCCACACGTGGCCTTCAAAACATTGAAATAGAGGCTGATCCAGGTCGAATCATCCTTCTCCCACACTGATACCACTTGATACGGCATTGGATAGGCTATCTCTCCCACGAATCACTTGAAGGCGGGTGGAACTGATCCATGATGCTTCAGGCTATTCTTGGACGTGATAAGGATTTCACAATAGGGTTTTGGAATATCCCAAAGGTTTTTTGCTTCAGCAACCTATGAGTGTAGCCTTGTTTTCTTTTGTTACCTGAGGGACAGTCACATCAACAGAAGAGTAATCTTCCTAGTGACGAATGGATGCTCAAGGATGAACAAGCTTGACCACGTGAATAGACAAGGTAGAAGCCTCCAAAGAGACGAAATTTAGGCCAAAAGCTCTAGTTTTATTAATAATGGTGTAATTACATATGGTCTTGTGTTTGGCTTATAAAGACAAAATCAGAAAACTCTAACTAGAAAAATACTAATTCTGATCTAAAAAGGAAAAATAAATCCAACCCTAATGGGTTTACAAAACAAACCCCTAAAGTTATCTTGCAAGCTGGAAAGCAGGGACAGCTCAGTGTAAGATGGATGGCCAAGATTCACCTGATTTGAATTAATCGTTCAGATGCTGCCAAAGTTGCAAGGCTGCAAGGCTGTAAAGGTAAATTAACTTTACCTTTCCAGCACACTTAGAACAGCTCACACACGCCTAGGATAAGGTATATCCCTTCCCTTCTTCATAAGATGCCATTCTTGAGTCAAGAGACACCATTAGGTCAGATTTAACACAAACCAGGGTAAACCATCTTAATGAATAGTCAAGTGTACAAACCTCCTGTTCGTACACCTCGTCCCAACTTTGCACATTGGCTCAAATGACTCCTTTGATCTTACCAAAACATGTCTGGACAGAAATGGCCGTACATTTCTTTTTTCATGACTTTCTTGGACTTATCCCTATTTCTTCACATGCTCATTTCTTATTGATTATTCTTCAAGTTAAAAAAGTTTGTGGAATCAAAAGGGTACTATGCTGAGAATAGTTGGGAAAGTTTTAGAGATCTCTCACATGGACCCTCTGATAGGGCAAACAAATTGCAAATCATGACGGAAAGTCTACACCTTACTCAGCCTCAGGCCATTGAGGAACCAAGGAGATCACCTACATCCCCAGTGACTGAAAGAACTGGAGAAGAAGCTGCACCAGTAGACCCTCCTGATCTTGAGGGGGACACTAAACATGAATCTCAACACCAAAGGGATTATGATTCAGAAGCATAACATGATTCAGGATAACCTACATGAATCTGAACTTGAACAGTCTAATGAAGGTCAGAATCAAGGAGAGCATGTAGAGACAGGGGTTGAAGAGCAACATATTCAACCACTAAGGAGAAGTACCCGAGTGAGGAAGCACCCATCCAATTGGATAAACACCAGAGTATACTTCAACAACAAGGCAATAACACATCCCATACAAGCAACATTCTCAATTGCAAACTATCTTCAAGAGCACCAAGTATTCATAAGTAACCTGGACCAAGAGTACATTCCAAGGTCTTATGAAGAGGCAATGGCACTGGATGAATGGAGAGACTCAGTTGGAGATGAGATCAATGCCATTATCAAGAATACCTGGTATGAAACTGAGCTCCCCAAAGGAAAGAAAGCTGTGACAAGTCGCCTGATCTTCAGCATCGAGTACCTAACCAATGGAAAGCCATAAAGGAAAAAAACAAGGCTAAATGCAAGGGGATACACTCAGATCTATGGAGAAGACTATCTGGATACATTTGCACCAGTAGCCAAACTCCATACCATAAGCGTGGTTCTCTCATTAGCTGTCAACCTGGAATGGGATCTATGGCAAATGGATGTTAAGAATGCATTCCTACAAGGTGAATTAGAAGATGAAGTATATATGCGTCCCCCTCCCAGATTAAAAGGAATGGTGAAACCAGGTAATGTATTGAGAGTAAAGAAGGTAATCTATGGACTAAAGCAATTTCCTATAGCTTGGTACCACAAGCTGAGAACAACCTTGATGTTAACTTGAAGAATGAAATGGAGTCAAAGGATGAGTTGGGCGAGGTTTGGGTCTTGTGCAAAGTTAGGGCAAGACCTCCGGAGATTTTCCAAGAAAGCTTTAGGAGTGTTTAAAGGTGTAAAGAAATGTCCTGAAGCTGGTGAAAAGTTAGAGACAAGTTTAGGAGGGACTTATGAACCATTTGGGATCAAATGGTCGAGTGTGCAAAAATAGGGCAAACCGTACGGATTCTGTATGGACTGAACGGATCCGTACGCACCATGCTCAACTCAGAACATTGCCACTCGACCATTTGAGGTGTTTTGAGCTTTGTGCAAAAGTAGTGCAAAAGTAGGGCAAAAGTGTAAGGACCATAACCTGTCCATACACCCCTTGGTGGTCCGTGCAAAGCTTGGGACAACCAAATGGTTCTGATCATGTGGAATCAAAATGGCATCAAGAATATGCCAAGAAGATACATTTGGCAAGCTGTTTCAAAACCAGTTGGTGCCTGGCTGTGTGGTCCAAGACAGGCTGGCATTTGCTGGAAAAGAATGAGCTTGTTAACTATGTATCTGGCCAGAGAAGTGGGTGTATACATAGGTGTTGTTGGAGCATTCCTAGCCAAGCCTTTCATCCTTCACTCAGGCGCATACACCCATCTTGCCTCAGCCCCAAAATCTAATCCTCACCATCCAATTCAAACTAGAATATCTCCACCCTTCAAGTCTTATCCTTAGCTTTAGGGTTTATCCAGAAACTTGTAAAGCTTATATATAGACCATTATGGGCGAGTTGTAACGTCA
Source organism: Moricandia arvensis (assembly GCA_905132765.1). Lineage (NCBI taxonomy): Eukaryota > Viridiplantae > Streptophyta > Magnoliopsida > Brassicales > Brassicaceae > Moricandia > Moricandia arvensis. Next base: position 50,588 of record CAJHQP010000696.1, read on the forward strand.
AGAGAGTAAGGGGGGTTTCCCCTTCTCCTTCGTTATATCAAAGTGTGTTCTTGGTTCAGAAACCCTTAATCTCTCCCTTTCTTAGTCTCCAATCTTTTAATCTCACTAAATCTCTTGTTTATGTCCAAGTTCATACTGTTCTTCATCATACCATTCTCTTCATTTGTTCAAGCTCTCATTTCGCCCTTGAGGCTGTTGATCACACACACACGACCTGAACTCTGAAAATCTCATATAGTATCAGAGCCAGGTTCATAAGAACCTGGTTGTTCCTTCCGCAAATCCATCACAAGTCCAGCCTCATCTCAGATTCAAGTCATAGAAGACATGTCCATCCGGTTCTGTTTCATCCAGAAGATGATGTCTTAATCAATGGCGGTTTCTAATGGCCTATCCTCTTCTCTCCTGTCCATTAAAGGTGTATCTCAACTCAGTTCCAAGATGAAACCTTTCCACAAGAAAGCATTCTCAAATGTTCCTGAAGTTGGCGACTTAGAAGGTGAAGAAATGTGGATTCCTTTTGAGTTGGGGTTTCAAGGAGAAGGTCTGGCCACAAGGAGAAGGTATTGGGTGACGATCCAGATCTCTTACCCACCCGAGTCATGACCTGTAACAAAGGAGGCTCAAGGAATCAGTTCAGATTCCTTGGTTGTAAGCTAATCGTAACTCTCTTGATATGAGCTTGTGATGATATCTAGTTGTTGTGTTGTGTTCTATTTGAATCCATGGGAAATTATTTGAAAATGCTTGATGGTATTGTCTAGTTAGTCCCAGGATGCTCTTGAGTCTTTTTCAATGTTGGGAAATGGAATGCTTTGCCCCGGTTCTGTTATGAGTTGTGTTAGGATGTTAGATGTTGTTCTTAATCATGTTTACTCTCATTAATTGAGATCGCCTAAGGTAATGTTTTTTCTTATGTTGAGTGAAGTTAGTAATACTTAATCTCAGTTCTAAATGGTCCTTACTAGGATGATGGTAATATATGAACCAGTTTGCATTCATGTGTAGAAACTGATTGAAGATTAATGCTTGCTGCTTTGTTGCTGCCTTAAGGGTGATGATTCAACACTCATGTCTATGAATTCGGTTAAGGCAGGGTTGATTGCCTAAATGCTGAGTAGTGCATCATGGCCAGATCATGCTAATATTTAGGGAATGGAAGCTTGCATAGATAAGAACTTGATCATGACGTGTTGCTGTCTAGTGTATTGCTTGTGAAAGAGGAGATCAAACTTGATGATTAGTCAAGTTTTGATCCCAATGTGTGTGTCTTATCTTGTCTGGATTTTGAGTGGTGTTTCAGGTACACAAGATGTGATCTTGGTCCGTCATCAAACCGAGTTAAAGAGGAAGACTTTTCCCACTGTTGAAGCAATGAAGAGTTGTTTGTGTTTGTGTGTATGACTAGTTGATTAAGCGCAGTTGTTAGGGTGATGCGCTCCTGGTAATGAATACACACAAGGAAAGGTCATAACCTAAGTATTGAGGAGACCAGTGACCTGAAGGCATTGGAGCTGAAGGCAATGGCGAATCGGTTGGTTTAAGCGCAGCTGTTGGAAGTGGTGTGCGCCCAGTTTGAAACTCATTGACGCTCACTTTCAAGCTTGGACCCACACTCAGACAAGATTGAGGTGGGGGTTCAAGTGCGCTACCAGAAGATCCTATAAGCTCAATGACCTGTGATCCTCAAGCCATTGCAATCCAAGAAGTGAAGATAACCAGCCGGGTGTGAGGAAAGAAGAAAATCACTCAACAAGGCGGCTTCTAGTGAGAGGTGATTGGAGAGTGAGCTGAGGTATCTCCTCAGCCATGGTTGTGTATAAATGTAGAGGTTGCAGTGGCGATTAAAGTGAGGGTTCAAGCATCAAGTATGAAGAATATGGAGGTGATCCTTACCAGCCTTATCATGGAGCTAACATGCGCTGACCATCAAGCTTGGATCTTCCCTATACTCGGTATCAAGCTTAAGGGAGAGTGTGGATGAGCTTATATGATAAGAGAAACAGATTAAGAGCACAACAAGTGAGAATTAAAGTGGCGGTTCAGAGAAGTCACTCCTCACCATCTTAAACAAGGGAGTAAACTGATCTTATCTATTTCAATAAGTCTTTGATAGGTTTACTTTTTGATAACTGATACACTCGTGGAATGATGTATCATGTATATTACTTGGATGCTCAATGTGAACAGAAGGATCTAGGCGTGTGGTCTGACCTGATGGAGAACGCAAGAAACCATGAGAGAAGGGAAGACACAAGCCAGTCCAAAGAAGAGGTCCAAGAAGGTGTGGTGATGTGCAATGAAGTGTAGATCAACATTGCATCACATGTTGAGGCCGTGAACCAGGGTCTCTGTGTCCATCACACTGATGCTAAGAAACAAAGACCCACTGGCCAATCCCCAGGCCTTGAGGAAACTACTGTTTTTCGCTCGTAAAGGTTTTATCTCAAAAGGGATTTCTTTGGTGAGGTTTTTAAAGAGAAGATTCTTCAAGGATCAAAGCTTGACTAAGGATCACCTATGGTCAATCTTGAGGGGGAGTGTTCACTTGAAGAATGGAATGGAGTCAAAGGATGAGTTTGGGTGAGGTTTGGGTCTTGTGCAAAGTTAGGGCAAGACCTCCGGAGATTGTCCAAGAAGGCTTTAAGAATGCTTAAAGATGTCAAGAAGTATCTAAAAGCTGGTGGAAAGTTAGGGACAAGTACAGGAGGGACTACGGAACCATTTGGCATCAAATGGTCGATTGTGCAAAAACAAGGCCAACCGTACGGATTTTGTACGGACCTGTACCCACTGTACAGGACCGTACTGATCAGTACGGACCTGGTCGACCAGAACATTGCCACTCGACCATTTGAAGTGTTTTGAGGTTTGTCAAAAAATAGGGCAAAAGTGTATGGACCATAACTGGTCCGTACACTCCCTGTTACCGTGCAAAGCTTGGGACTTAACCAAATGGTTCTAATCATGTGAAATCAAAATGACATCAAGAAGATGCGAAGAAGATACGTTTGGCAAGCTGATTCAAAAGTAGTTGGTGCCTGGTTGTGTGGTCCAAGACAGGCTGGAAAAGGAACAGCTTGTTGACTATGTATCTGACTAGAGAAGTGTGCGGATACATTGGTGTTGTTGGAGCATTCCTAGCAAGGCCTTTCATCCACCACTCAGGCGTATACACACAGCTTTCATCAGCCCTAAGATCAAATTCTCACCATCAAACTCAAACCAGAAGATCTCCACCCTTCAAGTATTTTCCTTAGCTTTAGGGTTTATCCAGAAACTTGTAAAACTTATTGGGCGAGTTGTAACTTCAATAGAGTAAGGGGGATTTCCCCTTCTCCTTCATTACATCAAATTGTGCTGTTGGTTCAGAAACCCTTAATTTCTCGGTTTCTTAGTCTCTAGTCTCTTAATCTCTCTAATCTCTTGTTTCTGTCCAAGTTCATACTATTTTTCATCAGACCATTCTCTTCATTACTTCAACCTCTCATTTTGCCCTTGAGGCTGTTTATCACACACACACACACGACCTCAGCACTGAAAATCTTACACTTTAATAGAAGAGGGTTCAATAAATTTAGAAGCAGACCATACACTCTTCAAACTCTCAAGACAGCAAGGAATGGTAGTGATTCTTGTCTATGTTGATGACATAATCATCACAGGAAGTGACAAGGAATGTATCTTCTCAACCAAAGCTTTTCTTTAATCTTCATTTGAAATCAAAGATTTGGGTAAGTTAAGGTACTTCCTATGGATTGAAATATGTCACTTTAATGAGGGGCTTTTCTTATCCCAAAGGAAGTACACACTTGATCTTTTAAATTAGGCAGGAAACCTTGGAGGGAGAGTATCCAAAACTACACTTGGAGAGGGGTACAAAATATTCCGTGAAGGGGAGCTTGAAGATGAACAATTTGGATATGCGAAACTCTATAGGAAAATGGTTGGGAAGCTGATATATCTAACCATTACAAGACCAGAAGTTTGTTTTGCTGTGAACCAAGTCAGCCAGCATATGCAAACACCTAAAGTTCATCATTGGAATATGGTGGAAAGGAATTTGAGGTATCTAAGGGAAGCTCCTTGTAAAGGTATATGGATGGGTTGCAAAAAGAGCACATAAATTGTCGGATATTGTGATGCAGGGCTGGTGATAGAGGAGACAGGAAGCCTACAATAGGGTATTGCAATTTCATTGGAGGCAATATGGTTACAAGGAAGAGCAAGAAGCAGAAGGTAGTATCATGTTCAAGTGCTGAGGCAGAATATAGAGCAATGAGGAAGCTTACAAGTGAAATCATTTGGATCAGAAACCTGCTAAAAGACTTGGGCATAGAGAAGACAACACCAATAACAATGCAATATGATAATTAAGCAGCTATTCATATAGCATCGAACTCAGTGTTTCATGAGAGGACAAAGCACATTGAGGTGGATATCATAAAGTGAGACAAGAAGTGGAGCAACATCTTATCTTACCATGCTACACAAGAAGTGAGGATCAACTAGCTGAAATCTTCACTAAAGGAGAAAGTACCAAAGTCTGTGAGTTCATCCATCCAAGGTGGGGACTCATAGATTTGGCCAGACCATGATCCCCTTAGCGATGAAACATCTACTCTTTTTCCGTAGTTTTTTTATCCCACTGGGTTTTACACAAAAAGGTTTTAATGAGGGATGTATGCATGGGTTCCAAGCTTAACTGTTAACTTGAAAAGAAGAAATGAACATCTGAAGCTAAATGATGAAGATGCTCTAAAGTGCTAAATTAGGGCAAGTCCTCCGGAAATGTTTGTCAAGGCTTAAAGATTTTCCTGAGGCTTGTGTAAAGTCAGGAATAGGTCCAAGAAGGGCTTAGACTGAAGTAGGAAGGTATTGGAGGAGTTTGGGAGAGTTTGGAGGCAAATGGTCGATGTGCAAAAATAGGGCGTCTGTACCGTATGGTCATACGGACTGTACGGACCATACGGTCGAGGTCGACCCAGAATGTGCTTTTCGACCATTTGGGCACATTTTGGGTTTGCGCAAAATTAAGGTGAAAAGTGTATGGACCAAACCCCAATCTGTACACCCCCTGATGATGACTTGTGTCCCAAGGCATGAAGAAGGCTCAAAGAACTTATTGGCAAGAAGGAAAATATCCTAATTGATATTCTGGTCGAGATGCCTTAGGAAATTACCAGGAAAATCCAGTTTCTCTCCTCTCTAGGCGGATCACTCATGGCCAAATGATCAGGCCACAATCCTGCACAAGACAGAATGTCCCTTGACCATAGACGTGCTGCAATAAGGGCCAAGTATTTTGAATACTTAAATGAGACTGCTTTTGGCCCATATACACTTTGGTTCTCCTCCATTAATCCTTCACTACACGGATTGCCTTCACATTCAAGAGATCAACACAGCCGTTCATCCTTCTTCAAGTCCTTCTAAGTGAGTGAGGGGGATTTCCCCTCCTCAGTCATAATCTAAAGTTCATTTCTGGATTATGAATCTCTATTCTTGAGTCTCTTAGTCTCAACTTCCTTAAGTCTCACAAATCTCTCTTCATTCTCCTTATTCTTATAGTCTCATCCGCAATCTTCATTCTTCCATCAAGTCTCTCTTTCATTCTCTTTGACACGAGACCAGTCTGAACCTGTTGAGGTTGAATCACCACACACACACATCCTCTGGACTCTGAAAATATTACAGGGTACCAGAGCCAGATTCATCAGAACTTTGTTTCCAGCTTTCGCAAGCTCAAGATCACTCCCATGCCAATTCTAAACTGATGAAGAAGCTCCTGTCCAGCTGGTTGTTTAAACTCTTCAAGATGAATACTTCCTCATCCATGGTGTGTCCATCCTCATTCCATCCTCCTCTCTCATATCCATCCTGAAGAAGAACCTTGGAAAAATGGTATATGGAGCGGTCTGATCAACTAAGCACTGAAGCGTTGTTCAAGTTATTCTCATTCTGGGTCAAAGAAGAACACTTTCAAGATGAAAGTTTTCACCTTGTACCTGATAAGAGGAGACCAAACATTAAGCTACGTGGTGTCTCTGGCATGGTGGGTTCAAGGAGAAGGTTGGCGCAAGGTTGAGGTGTTGGGTTGCAAAACAACTAAGATATGTCCATTCATGAACTGGTTATCGATCGAGATTCAAGGAACCAGCACAAGTTCCTTGACTGTAAGTTAACTCCTGTTCCCTTGATAAAGCTTGAGCCTTTATGAACTGGTCGTGTTGTGCTGTGTGTTCATGTCCAGAGGTACATGTGAAGCTTGCTAGTTGTGTTGCTAGATGCTGTCCCAGGATGCTATAAAATCTTGTATTGTATTTTGATGATAAAGGCCATACCTTGTTCACTGCTTGAATGTGTATTAGGGTGATAGATAGTGTGTCTGCTCCAATGATTGCATTACTGACTGATTAGAACTTCTTTAAGGCCGTCCCAGGATGCTCTAAAGTCATGTTTTTTGCATTATCATCATACACTTGGTTTGTTGCTACCTTGTGTTTGTCTAAGGATGCGGTTAAGGTAGCCTAGTGTTTCCTAAATGCTATATGTTTTATCTTAATATATCATGCACTGTCATTTAGGAAGTTGCTTGCATAGATTAGAACATGCTTGTCCTGATTCAATCTAATGCATTGTGTGTTAACTTGAAGAAAGAAATGGAGCCAAAGAACGAGTTGGGTTGAGTTTGGGTCTTGTGCACAATCAGGAAAAGACCTCCGAAGATTGTCTTTCAAGGCTTCAGGAGTGTTTAAGATGTCCAAAAAGAGTTCTGAAAGTTGTACAAAGATATGTCCAAGACCAGTAGGAACTTAAAAGTTCAGTTTGGAGCATTTGGGAGAAAATGGTCGAGCGTCCAAAAATAAGGTAACCCGTAAGGACGGTACAGACTTGAACGGAGCGTACAGATTTAGGATCAACCCATACTCGACCTAGTTTGACATTTGAAGAAGCTTGGGCGAGATGTCCAAAATAGGGCGAATGGTACGGACAGGAGGTCCGTACCATCAACCGTACAGACCGTACAAAAATAGGGCGCTGCGCCCAAAGATGTTCTCATTGGACCTTTGAAGATTTTTGGGGAGTTTTTGCATAGGGCGAGTGGTACAGACAGGAGGTCCGTACCGTAGACCGTAAAATAATAGGGCGAGTGCTTTCCTGGATCAACCTGAAATGAAGTTGTGCAAACTTAGGATGAAAGGGATGCTTAGTTTTACCTCGTGGACGTTTTTGGATAAGGTCAGGCTGTCATGAGTGGGCGTGAGCTGGAAAGGAGAAGCAGCATTGACCATGTGTCTGGTCTGATACATGGGAAGGTTCATGGGAGCCCTAACTTTTCCAATCAAAGGCCATCCTTCCCTTTCACCAGTTTGAGTCAACCAATAACCTTTTATCACTCAGATTCAACTTAGTTCCATCCGGGCCGTCCATTACTTCAAGATTTACCAGCCCTTATATTTTGTTTTCTGATTTTAGAGTTGTAAAGCCTATATATTTCTGTATTAAGGTGAGTTATATCTCTAAAAGAGACTAAGGGGGATTTTCCCTTCTCCTTCATAATAATCAAAGTGTGTTCTTGGATCTGAATCCCTTAATCTCTCCCTTTCTGTTACCTTAATCTCATAATCTCTCTAAATCTTTGTTTCTAATCCAAGTTCATAATTTCTCTCACCAGACCATTATCTTCATTAGTTCAAGCTCTCATTACGCCCTTGAGGCTGTTCATCACACACACGACCTGAGCTCTGGTGGTATCAGAGCCAGGTTCAGCAGAACCTGGTTGTTCCTTCCGCAAATCCATCACAAGTCCAGCATCATCTCAGATTCAAGCCATGGAACACCTGTCCATCCGATTATGTTTAATCCAAAAGATGATGTCTGAAGCCATGGTGGTTTCTAATGGCCTCTCCTCTTCTCTCTTGTCCATTAAAGGTGTGTCTCTAGTTAGTTCCAAAATGAAACCTTTAAAGAAGAAAGCTTTCTCATTGTTCCTGAAGTTGGAGACTTGGAAGGTGAAGAAAGGTGGAATCTTTTTGAGTTGGGGTTTCAAGGAGAAGGTCATGACCACAAGGAGAAGGTGTTGGGTGACGATCCAGCTCTCTTACCCACCATAGTCGTGACCTACAACCAAGTAGACTCAAGGAATCAGCTCAGATTCCTTGTTTGTAAGCTAATCCTAGCTCTCTTGAGATGAGCTTCTGATGATATCTGGTTGTTGTGTTGTGTTCTTTTTGAATCCGTGGTAAATGATTTGAAAATGCTAAATGGTATTGTCTAGGTTAATCCCATGATGCTCTTGAGTCTTGTTTGATGTTTGAGAATAAAATGTTTTGCCCCGGTTCTGTTATGAGTTGTGTTAGGATTTTAGATGTTGTCTTGATCCTGTTAACTCTCATTAACTGAAATCGCATAAGGTACTGCTTTGTCTGATGTTGAGTGAAGTTTGTAATTCTTAATCTCGGTTCTAAATAGTGCTTACTAGGATTTTAGATGGTACTATCTGAAACAGTTTGCATTCATGTGTAGAAACTGATTAAAGACTAATGCTTGCTGCATTGTGGATGCCTTAAGGTTGATGCTTCAAGAATTTTGTTTATGAATGCGGTTAAATAAGGGTTGAATGCCTAAATGCTTAGTAGTTTATCTTGGCCAGATCATGCTAGTATTTAGAGAATGGAAGCTTTCATAGATAAGAACTTGATCATGACTTGCTTCTTTCTAGTACATTGCCTGTGACATTGGAGATCGAACTTGATGATTAGTTAAAATTTGATCCCAATGTGTCTGTGTTATATTTTCTAGCGTTTGAGTGGTGTTTCAGGTACTCAAGATGTGATCTTGGTCCATCATCAAACCGAGTTAAACAGGAAGACTTTGCCCATTGATGAAGCAATGGAGAGTTTTTAGTGCTTGTGTGTATGGCTGGTTGATTAAGCGCAGCTGTTTGGTTGATGCGCTCCTGGTTCATAGAGACACACAAGGCGAGGTCATCACATAATTCTTGATGAGACCATGACCTGAAGGCATTGGGGATGAAGACAATGGTGATTCGGTTGGTCTAAGCGCAGCCCGTTGGAAGTGGTATGCTTCCACTTTGAAACTCATTGAGGCTCACATTCAAGCTTGGACCTATACTTATCAAAGCTTGAGGTGGGGATTCCAGTGAGTTACCAGAAGTTCATCTAAGCTTAATGACCTGTGATCATCAAGCCATTGCAAGAAAAGAAGTGAAGATATCCAACCGGGTGTGTGGGAAGAAGAAAGTCACTCAACAAGGCGACTTCTAGTGTGAGATGATTGGAAAGTGAGCTGAGGTATCTCCTCAGCTAAGGTGGTGTCTAAATCGAGAGGTGTCAATGCCGGTTCAAGTGAGGGTTCAAGTATCAAGTCTGAAGAAGATGGAGGTCCTACTCACCAGCCTTATCATGGAGCTAACATGCGCTCACCATCAAGCTTGGACCTTCCCTATACTCGGTCTCAAACTTGATGAGGGAGTGTGGATGATCTGTGTGATAATATAAGGAGCTTACGATCTCAACAAGTGAGGATTAAAGTGGCGGTTCAGGGCAGTCACTCCTCAACATCTTAAACAAGGGAGTAAACTAATATTATCTAGTTCAGTATTTCTTTGATAGGTTTGCCTCTTGAGAACTGATAAACTTGTGGAATGATGTATTAAGTACCTTACTTTGATGCTCACTGTTATGAGAAGGAGTTTGGCGTGTGGTGTGACGTGACGGAGAAGGCAAGAAGCCAGGAGAAAAGGGAAGACACAAGCCAGTCCAAAGAAGAGGTCCTAGAAGGTGTGGTGATGTGCAATGAAGTGTATATCAATATTGCATCACATGTTGAGTCAATGATCCACCGTCTTTTTGTCCATCACACTTATGCTGACATAAAGACCCACTGGCCAATCCCCAGGCCTTGAAGAACCTATTTTTTTCCCTCATCAAGATTTTATCCCAAAATGGGTTTCCTTTGGTGAGGTTTTTAATGAGGGAATTCTTAAAGGTTCCAAGCTTGACTAAAGATCACCAATAGTCAAGCTTGAGGGGTAGTGTTAACTTGAAGAAAGAAAGCGAGCCAAATGAGGAGTTGGGATGAGCTTGGGTCTTGTGCACAATTAGAGCAAGAATTCTGGAGATTGTCTATCAAAGCTTCATGAGTGTTTAAATATGTCCAAAAGAGTCCTGAAGGTAGTGCAAATATATGTCCAACTCCAGGAGGGACTTAGGAGTTCAATTGGGAGCATTTGGGAGAAAATGGTCGAGTGTGCAAAAGTAGGACTAACAGTACAGACTTGTATGGACCGTACGGATTTAGGGTCGACCAATACCCGACCTAGTTTGATATTTGGAGAAGCTTGTGCTAGATGTGGAAAAATAGGGCTAATGGTACGCACATGAGGTATGTACCATCGACCGTACTGACCGTGCAAAAATAGGGCGTCCCAAAGAAGTTCTCATTTGACCTTTGAAGATGGTTTGGGAGTTTGTGCAAAAATAGGGCGAATGGTATGGACAGGTAGTCCGTACCATAAACTGTACAAGAATAGGGCGAGTGCTTTACCAGATCAACATGAAATGAAGATGTACAAATTTAGGGCAAAAAGGAAGCTTAGTCTGAGCTTGTGTACGTTTGTGGATAAGGTCAGGCTGTCATTGTTAGATTTGTGAGAATATGAGATGTAGGAGGAGTTTATGTGAGAAACTGAGATTTAAAGAGAGTTAACTTGCTGGAAACTGAAGAATATGAAGAACAAGAGAGAGAGAGAGAGAGAGATATTTCAAAATCTTAGAGAGAGGAGGAGAGAAATGATTTTCCTTAACTGATATGGGATGCTTCCAATAATGTTTTATAGCCAAAAAGGACTAAAGAAGACAAGAAGAATATGATTAGTCTATTCTGGTATGAGCCATAGAAAGGGACATCTCTTGAACTGCTCCCGAGCTTGGACTACACATGTGACTTTTATTTTAAACTAATCCCACTTGCCTCTGCTCTCTCTCAACAGTCAGGAGGCTCATTTGAATTCAAATCTGCCTCTGAGGATGAAGCTTGGCGAGTCCCACAGGTACCTTGCCTTCCAAGTCACTCAAGGTAAAGCTAGGTTACTTGGAAGTCAAGGTTGTACAAAATACCTTGTCCAACAAGGTTCTTCATATCAGCCTTATTTATTCTTCTCTGTCTTCTTTATTTCTTCAGGTCAATACTCATCATCTTCATAACTTTTCCTTGTCATTTATTTATTCATGTCAACACTCCCCCTCAAGCTTGACCATAAAGACTGCTCAAGCTTGGAACCATGAAGCATTCCCTCATTAAAACCTTAGCTAGTAAAACTCACTTGAGTTAAAACCAAGCCAAGGAAAAAGAGAAGAACACTTCATGGCAAGAGGATCAGTGACTTGTGAGGTCTATGAGGTCAAGTTTGGAATGGCTGAACTCACAGACTTTGGTGCTGGCTACCTTTGTGAAGATGTCAGCTAGTAGATCTTCACTTCTTGTGTAACAAGGTAGAATCATCTTCTGTTCCACAGCTTGCCTCACCTTATGACAATCTACTTCAATGTGTTTAGTCTTCTCAAGGAAGAATGAGTTGCTGGCAATGTGTATAGCAGCTTGATTATCACAGTGCATAGTGATTGGTGTTGTAGTTTCAATCTCCAAGTCCTTAAGCAGCCCTTTGAGACAGAAACAATCCTTCTTTGGATCTGCACACTTCAATTCCAAGGAAATACTTGAGCTCTCCAAGATCCTTAACGTCAAATACTGACTTTAGAAAAACTTTGGTGGCCTGAATCCCCTCCTTGTCGCTTCCAGTGATGATAATATCATCTATATATATCAAGATAACCACAATTCCTAGTGGACCAGTCAGTGTGAAGAGAGCATGATCAGCCTCTGATTTTCGGAACCCTTTCCCATTCAATGTGGTGCTTAACTTGTGGTACCAAGCTCTTGGTACTTGCTTCAGTCCATAGATAGCTTTCTTCAATCTAAGGACGTTTTCAGGCTTGACCATATGTTCTGGACCAGGAGGAGGGTGCATGTATACTTCATCTTCTAGCTCTCCTTGAAGAAAAGCATTCTTGAAATCCATCTGCCAGAATTTCCACTCTAGGTTGGTTGCAAGAGACAGTATGATCCTGATAGTATTCAGCTTAGCCACTGGTGCAAAGGTCTCTACATATTCTTCTCCATAACTCTGAGTAAAGCCCCTTGCAACCAGCCTTGACTTGCGTCTCTCCACCCTTCCATCTGGTAAGAATTTAATTTGGAAGATCCACTTGCTTGTTACTGCTTTTTTCCCTTTTGGGAGTTCACTCTCATACCAAGTATCATTCTTGATCATGGCATTAGTTTCATCTCCAACAGAGTCTCTCCACTCCTCAAGTCCATTTCTACTTCAAAAGACCTTGTAATATGACTTTGATCTAAACCAGTGATGAATGCTTGTTGTTCCCTTGGATAATGGGCAAGAGAACATACTGCTTGCATACGATGAGCTATTGTCTGACAGTTGAAGGAAACTCTTGAGTTCTTCCAGTTTGAGGGATCCTTCCTCAGCCTTGTGCTTCTCCTAAGTTGCTGAACTACTTCAGGTTCTCCTTCTGTCTCATCAGATTCAGCTTCCTCATTCTAATGCACTGTTTCTGGTTGTACTTGCTGCCTTTCATCTTGACCATGAGTTTTTTTTTGATTCCCCCATTCAGGATCAGGATGGGTGGCTTCTACAGCTTCATCAACTACAACTTCTGGACCAGGTGCATTTTCAGGAGAATTCCTCCTTGTTTCCTGATTAGCCTGAGGCATGCCAATACCAAGACTCTCCAATATAATCCTAAGGTTTGTGGCTTTCTCTGATGCTTGAGATAAATCCTTCAAATCATACCAACTCTTCTCCTCGTAATATCCTTTTGTCTTCACAAACTTTACATCTCTTGATATTAAAAAAAATTCTTGATATTGGATCATAGCACTTATAACCGTTCTGTGTTGGAGAGTAGCTTATGAACATAGCTTTTGAGCTTTTAGCATCAAGCTTGTTCCTCTGCTCCCATAGTATCAGCACAAAGCATAGACACCCAAACACACGCAAGTGCTCCAAAGGTGGATTGGTCTGGTTTAGAACCTCAAATGGAGACAGGTCGTTGAGGACTTTAGTTGGAGTCCTACTGAATAAATAGCTAGCAGACACGACAACTTCAGTCCAGAATCTTTTTGGAACAATGGTGTGAAACATCATTGATCTTGCTACTTCCATCAAGTGCCTGTTCTTCCTCTCAACAAGACCATTTTGTTGAGGAGTGTAAGGGCAGCGTGTCTGGTGAATAATTCCATGTTGACCAAGGTATTTCTTAAATGCCTGACTTGTGGACTCTCTACCATTGTCTTACTTGAGAATTTTCAGATTCGCATTGAAATGATTGGAGACATGGGTCTGCAAGTTCTTGAAAGCTACTAATGCCATGTCCTTACTCTGAATCAGTGTCAACCAAGTTTATTTGGCCTTCTCATCAACGAAGGTGACAAATTATTTGTGATTCTCCCTTGACACACACTGCACAGTCCATACATCACTGATCGCAAATTTGATGTAAGCTGAGGCATATACAAGGCAGTGGATTTCCTATCAAACAACCTAAGTTTCGTTATCCCTTCTATCTTCACCTTATCACCATTTGCTATAATAACATTCCCTGAGGCAGGCGGGACATCCCTAATCAAGTTCCTATCACTAATCATGTGATGGCTAGCTCATGAATCTATAATGATGGGTTTAGAGTCAAGAGAGTGTGTACCAGCCTTCTTGGGTGAGATAAGGGCCTTGGCAGCTTTGATAAAAGAATTAAGGTCTCTTCTGGTTGCTGGACCATCAAAGATGGTCGCACCAGCCATACTCATCCATGTCCCTTTTTCATTTGAATCACCAACGAAAGTTGAATACATGGTTCTTCCTTGAATCACTTGATGCTCAAACTCCTTGAGCTTAAATGTATCCTTCTGGACTCTTAGTCTAGATTTAGACTTGTTAAGCTTGGTTCTCATCGGGACTGATTGCTGCGTGCCTTTCTGACCTCCATAGACCTGTCTCTTCCTACTTTGTTTCTCACGCCTACTAATCATGTGAGTAACTGGATTCTCTTCTTCCTTGAAGAGTATATGCCCTCCTTGTTCTATTTGGAACATGGAACAAACATATTTTAAATTTGGAAGCTTGCTTTCTCAAAGAATATGACTTATCATCTTGTTGTAGGATGGATTCAGGTATAAGAGAAGGCAGAAGACCTTGTCTTGCTCATAGCTTTCTCTTATGACATCTGGATCTGTAGAGAAAGGCCTAAGCATATCCATCTCTGCGCATAAGCTTCTGAACTTCCCAAAATACTTATTAAAATCCATTTCCTTTTGGCTCAGATGATTGATAGTCCTTTTAACTTCAACGACCCTGCTTAGATTGGAGAGATTCCCATAAACAGTTTGAAGACTCTCCCATAGATCCTTGATTGTTTCAAAGTGTGAATAAGCCTCCAAGATCGGTTCTGCCAGAGAGTTGTGTATGATTCCAAGTGCTTGCTGGTCCTCTTGAACCCACTTGTCTTCATTCTTAAGGCAAGTAGCCTGAGTATCCTCTTGAGCCATCCTCTTTGAAGTTTCAGCCTTCATGATATGGCTGTCCCAAAGTCCATGACTTCCCAAGGTAACTCTGGACACTCTTGACCATAAAAGATAGTTAAGAAATTCAAGGGTCACTGCAATAAGGCTCTTCTTCTCTATTTCCATGGTCGTAATTCTTTAACCCAATGGGTAAAGCTATGTACCAGTGGATAAGAGTGAAGAACACAAAGATTTTGAAAAGAAAAAGAGAGTTTTGCGGAATGAAAAAGAAGAGCTTAGAGCTCTGATACCATGTGAGATTTGTGAGAATATGAGATGCAGAAAGAGTTTATGTGAGAAACTGAGTTTTAAAGAGAGTTAACTTGCTGGAAACTGAAGAACATGAAGAACAAGAGAGAGAGAGAGAGAGACAGAGAGAGAGAGAGAGAAAGAGAGAGAGAGAGATTTTGTAATCTAAGAGAGAGAAGGAGAAAAATGATTTTCCATAACTGATATGGGATGCTTACAATAATGTTTTATAGACCAAACAGGACTAAAGAAGACAAGAAGAATAAGATTAATCTATTATTGTCTGAGCCAGAGAAAGGGACAACTCTTGAACTGCTCCCAAGCTTGGACCACACATGTGACGTTTATTTTAAACTAATCTCACTTACATATGCTCTCTCTCAATGGTCTGGAGGCTCATTTGAATTCAAATCTGCCTCTGAGGATGAAGCTTGGCGAGTCCCACAGGTACCTTGCCTTCCAAGTCAATCAAGGTAAAGGTAGGTTACTTGGAAGTCAAGGTTGTACGGAATACCTTGTCCAGCAAGGTTCTTCATATCTGCCTTATTTCTTCTTCTCTTTGTCTTCTTTATGTCTTCAGTTCAATACTCATCATCTTCATAACTTATCCTTGTCATTTATTTATTCATGTCAACAGCCATGAGCTGGCATGAGCAGTAAAGGAGAAGCAGCATTGACCATATATGTGGCCTGATACATGGGAAGGTTCATGGGAGCCTTAGCTTGTCCAATCAAAGGACAGCCTTCCATTTGACCAGTTTGAATCAACCAATCACCTTCTATCACTCAGATTCAACTCAACTCCATCCTTGTCGTCCATTACTTTAAGATTTAACAGCCCTTAGATTAGGTTTCTGATTTTAGAGTTGTAAAGCCTACATATTGCTGTATTAGGCGAGTTGTATCTCTAAAAGAGAGTAAGGGGATTTCCCCTTCTCCTTCGTAATAATCAAAGTCTGTTATTGGATCTAAATCCCTTAATCTCTCCCATTCTTATACTTTAATCTCCTAATCTCTATAAATCTAAGTCTCTAATCCGGGTTCATTCTGTCTCTCATCAGACCATTCTCTTTATTAGTTCAAGCTCTCATTTCGCCCTTGAGGCTGTTCATCACACACACATGACTTGAGCTCTGGGAATCTCACATTGCAGTTGACACTGGAGATCAAACTTGATGATTAGTCAAGGTTTGATCCCATTGCTTGTGGCTTAATCTGTTCTTGAGTTTTAGTTGTGTACAGGGACATAAGAAGTGTTCAGTTTCTAACCAAACCAGGAAACAGAAGGCAGTACCCATTGTTGAAGCAATGGAGAGTTGTTTACCTTGTGTGTAGAGCTGGTTGACTTAAGCGCAGCTATAGGCAGTGTTGTGCTCCTGGTTCAAGAGAAACACAAGGAAAGGCCATCACCAAAGATAGGAGGAATACCAGTTGTCCAAAGATACTTGAAGCTGAAGGCAAGATGGTGGGTCGGTTGGTTTAAGCATAGCTGTTGGAAGTGGTGTGCTCCCGGTTTCAAAACTCCTTCAAAACTTTATTCAAGCTTGGACATATACTCAGCCTAGCTTGAAGAGAGAATCAAGGAGCAACCAGAAGATCCATGAAGCTTAGTATCTCGTTTCATTAAAGGCCATAGCAAGAACTTGTAGAAGCATTGAACCGGGTCTAGGCAGTGGCATGTCTAGGAAAGTGGATGCTTAGAGCAGTATTGGCTGTGTGAAGAAGAAGGTTACTCCATCAATGCGGCTTCTAATGTGAGGTGGTTTTGGAAGTAGCTGAAGTATCTACCAGACCTCCATTCAAGTTGGTATCTTCTCGAGAAGCTGTTGTGGTTTGATAAGTGGGGGATTCGAGTTTGCAAACACTCCTCACCAGCCGGATCAATGAAGTCATCTAGCGCTTATTGCAACCTTGCAATCTTGGTTTTTCACCTATTCTCAGTTCCAAGCATAAGGGGAGTGTGAATGGGTTTCAATCCGAGAGAAGTCTTTCAAGTGGGGAATTCAAGTGGCGGTTTAGTGCACCCACTCCTCACCATCCGAGCAAGAGCTTGAGCCTCACTAATGATGATCTGGTCGTTTCCTAGCTAATTTAAGGTGGCTTTTAAGTCAGTTGAGAGGGGGAGACCCAAACCGGGTATATGAAGAGGTCAAACTGAGTTTGATGAGTGCGCAATATGTGATGATCATTGCTGCACCAGTTAGGCCATGATCCAGAATCCTTTGTGTCAAACCACACTAGTTTTAGGGCACATAGGCTCATTGGCCAATCCCTAGGCCTTGGAGGTCTTACTCTTTTCCTTATCAAGGTTTTGTCCCAAATGGGTTTTCTTTGATAAAGTTATTAATGAGGAGAGAATCTGCAAGTTTCCAATCATGACTAAGGATAACCTAGAGTCAATCTTGAGGGGGAGTGTTAACTTCAAGAGAAGAAATGAACATCTGAAGCTAAATGATGAAGATGGTCTGAAATGCAAAGTTAGGGAAAGTCCTCCGGAAATGTTTGTCAAGGCTTAAAGAGTATCCAGAGGCTTGTGTAAAGCCAGGAATATATCAAATAAGGGCTTAGACGGAAGTAGGAAGGTATTGGAGGAGTTTGAGAGAGTTTGGAGGCAAATTGTCGATGTGCAAATATAGGGCGTACGTACCGTACGGCCGTATGGACTGTACGAACCGTACAGACGAGGTTGACCCAGAATGTACTTTCTCGACCAGTTGGGCATAATTTGGGTTTGTGAAAAATTAGGGCGAAAAGTTTACGAACCAAACCCTAATCCGTACACCCCCTAATGATTACTTGTGTCGAAAGGCTCAAGGAAATTATGGGCAAGAAAAAAAAAGATCTTAAAGGCATATTCTGGTCGAGATGCCTTAGGAAACTACCAGGAAGCTCACCTTTCTCTCCATTCTATGCGAATCACTCATGGCCCCATGATCAGTCCACAAGCCAGCACAAAACAGCCTGTCCCTTGACCATAGGCGTGCTGCAATAAGTGCCAAGTATTTTGAATACTGAATGTAGACTGCTTCTGTTCCATATACACCTCGGCTCTCCTCCATTCATCCTTCACTACACGGATTGCCTTCACCATCCAGAGATCATCACAGCCGTTCATCCTTTTTCAAGTTTTTTTATCTATAGGATCTAAATTTATTATTTGCTACTTGTATTTCTTATAAGAGGCCATAAGTGGCGATTGTAAACTCTGAGTGAGTGAGGGGGAATTCCCCTCCTCCTTCATAATCTAAAGTTAATTTCTGGATTATGATTCTCTGTCCTTGAGTCTCTTAGTGTCTGCTTCCTTAAGTCTCACGAATCTCTCTTCATTCTCCTTATTTTCTTAGTCTCATCTGCAATCTTCGTTCTTCCATCAAGTCTCTCTTTCGTTCTCTTTGACACAAGACCATTCCGAACTTGTTGAGGTTGAATCAACACACACACACACAGCCTGGACTCTAAATATCTTACATTAACCATACCCCATGGTGAAGCTTGAGGGGGAGTATTGATATGAAGAAATGAATAAAAAATGGAGACAAAGAGAAGATATACATTTGGGCGAGTTCAAGTAGTTTGGTCTTTACAAACTTGGTGCACAAGTTATTCCGTACAGACTTGACTTCCAAGCAAGCAATTGACCTAGCTTAGTTTGGAAGGCAAGGCATTGATTTAAATCGTCCAGAAAAAGTGTTACAAGGTCAAGAGAGACATTGGAGACTTCTGGAGGCAAGTGGGGTTCGAAAATGGAACATATCACATGTTCCACTTTAGGGAGGATTCCTTTAGGTCCGTCCCTTTCCCGTCCCGGTCACCTCGACCAAACATCATTATTTAAATCTTATCGTTCTTGTATTCATTCAGTTTGTGTGTCTTTAAATAATGTAATGGTGTGAATATAAATAGACAAGGAATCAATCCTTCTTTTCTCGCCTCATGAATCTCTCTCTCTCTCTCTCTCTCTCTCTCTATCTCTCTCTCTCTATTCTCTCTCTCTTGAGTTTATTTCACTCTCTCTCTCTTGTTCTTCAAGTTGTTCTTCACTTTCTTACAAAGAGTTATCTCTTTATCTCCTTTTGTTGGGTTAGCTGGCTTTGGATCTGTGTCTTCTGCTACATGACTCCATAGGCCTCCCTCTCCAAGTGATGTCTTTACTAGGTGAGCCCACAGCAAGTCGTTTGGTCTGTTGAACCACCGGAATTACCAGAGATTTGGTGTTGTTCTTCATCTTGACAAGTCGGAATGAATTGAGCTTCAAGTTTTGTTCATAAGCGTTTCTGGTTGCAGAAAGAAGAAAGCTTCAAGCTTTTGTTCTTGAGCTTCCAAAAAGAGATTTTGAAAAGAACAAGCACAGGTTATGAGCAACCTGGCTCTGATACCATCAAAGATTTAAAAAAAGATTGATAGAGAGTGATTTGAGAGATTCAGATGAGTGTAAAGATGTTTTGAGATTAAGAACAGAGAATAGAAATGATGAAGGAGAGAATAGACTCCATAATCTTATTGCTTTCTACGGGTTTACATTAAATAGAGAGAAGAGATACAAGGGTTAAACGGATAGAAATGAGAAGCATGTGAAGTCAGCTTGACCGAGGAGCATCTGGTTTGAACGAGTGGTCGACCTGGCTCACACGCTTGATGCCAAGAGTATTTTGACCCGATGCTCTTTCTCCTTTCCAGCTAGCACCAGTCCCTCAGACGCGCCCCAACCTTATCTTCTAGTTTGAACCAAGACGAGACCAAACCTTCTCCTTCATTCAGAAGCTTTTTCTTCTTCCTTGACTCGACCATTTACCGTTTAACCCAAGGTAACTCGAAGTGTACGGACCAGGCATGTCCGTACACTTTTTCCTATTTTTGCACATTCCCAACTGATGAAATAGCAGTGATCTGAAGTAGTTTGGTCGAGGTGGTTTGTACATGTCCGTAATCGGTACACCGGCCGTACAGTCCATACCATCGCCCTATTTTTACACCAACTCCATTTCATTCCAAATATACACACAAGCAACATTTGAACCTCATCACCTTTATTCCACATTTCAACAGTATCATGTTCATTCCCCCCTCATGGTCGAGGTGGGGTTCCTGACCATATGCAGTGGCCGTGGGGAGACCTTGTTGTTGTCCTCCTCCTGGTGTGACCTGTATCAGCTTCAAACTCATGTTGTAGAATAAAATGCTCGTACCAGAAAGAAAAAGGGTCATAGCACGACTTATTGGGCTTATTGCAAAGCTTGTTGGCCTGATTCAAAAGGTATTTGATCGAGAGAAGCCTATCGGCCTCGATGAGGCCTTGATAGAGAAATTGATGACTATAAACCAGCATGGACTAATAGTATGCAATCTGATTGACCAGTATATGGATGGGAGGAAGCTGGTTGGACAGTAAATCAAATGGGTGGTCTGGTATGAACGAGAAATGGACCGGCCAAACCGACATGGCCGAGAAATGAGTTGGAAATGGAAGATGAAGAACCTGGGCTTGAAATAGATTTTTGGAGCATTTTCATCATCCAAATGAGCTTAAGGAGGTATTTGGTCGGACCAGGAAAAATATGGATCGAGCCCAAGCAAGAGTTGTTCGAAAAAGGCCTTTATCGGCCCAACAAGATTAGGCACGTCCAAGATGGTTTATTTTCAGTTCATTTATGATTTTAGTAAGTGCAACTCAATTAAGATTATGTTTGGTTATCTTAAACCAGTTAGCAATAGGATTAAAATATGGTTTTCTCTAAACAGACTTGGTTTTAGTTTAGTTTTTCTTAGCTTAGGATCTCGTTTTCTTCTTTGTTTTTAATGTAACCACGAGCCTCCATGTAAACATTAAACCATTATTCAATAAGCTTAATCTTTGGCTCAAACAAATATTCTCTTAGGAGACTTCTCTATCTTGTTCAGGAGTGAACAACTTTTCCACTAGAAAAAAACGATTCTCTTGTGAACCATCTTGGCTAAAGCATGGTGCACCTGTGCCATAGAGTAGCAAACATCTCTATAGTATCCCATAGATTTGAAGAGATGACCATATTCATCAACTATCATCCATCCACGCCCCCTTTAAGTGATCTAGGAAGCGAGAGCCATATCTAGGGCTTTTCCACCCCCACTCTTCGGCTCCTGGGACAAGTTAATCCCAAGACTTTCCAAGATAATCATTAAGTTGGCTGCCTTGTCAGAGGCCAAGTCCTTTAATTCTTCTTAATTCTTCTCTTCATAGAACCCTCTTTCTTCTAAAAATTTCACATCGCTTGGCACTAGTATCCTCCGGGTTACTGGATCATAACCCTTGTATCCCTTCTGATTTGGTGAGTACCCAGTGAACATACCCTTTGTGCTCTTTGCTTCCAAGTTGTTCCTTAGGTCCTCTGGTTTGTGAACAAAGCAGAGGCAACCAAATGCTCGAAGGTGTTCTAAGGTTGGCCTATACTTGTTTAATACCTCAAATGGATACTGATCATCAAGGATCTTGGTTGGGGTTTGGTTGATAAGGTAACAAGCAGTAGCAACAACATCACTCCAGAACCTCTTTGAAATTTTTGCTTGGAACATCATGGACCATGCAACTTCCATAAGATGCATGTTCTTCCTCTCAGCCACACCATTCTGTTGAAGGGTATATGGACAGTTTGTTTGATGAATAATTCCATGTTGAGATTGGTGTTGCTTGAAAGCTTGACTCGTGTACTCTCCACCATTATAGGATCTAAAAATTTTAAGCTTGGCATTGAAATGGTTAGTCTCCACCATAGGTCTGAAAATTTCTAAATGCATCAAGCACCCTATCTTTAGATGGAATCAGGGTTATCCTGGTGTATTTAGACTTCGCATCTATGAATGTGACAAAACATTTCTGATTCTATCTAGACAAACAGGGAGCAGTCTAAACATCTGAGTGATTTAAATCAAACCAATGTCCATAGATAGTTGTGGATTTATGAAACACATTTTTACAATGCTTGCTTAAATTACAAGCTTCACAATCATTATTCTCCAACACAACACCTGGAACCATTAATTTCAAAGCTCTAACATGAGGATGTCCTAATCTAGCATGCCACAAAGAATTCTTATTTAAAGCTGAAGCAGAAACAGAAGTAAAAGAACAATTATGATTAGGCAAAGAAGTAAGCTCTTCAAGAAAGTAAAGGTCTCCATTTGTAACTCTTTGCCCAATCAAACAACTGCTCTCATATCCTGGAACATCACATCATTAGGACTAAAGATAACATTTCAATGTAAATCAGCGGTACACTTCTTAACAGATAACAAGTTTAATGTAAACTCAGGCATATATAAGGCTCTAGATTCCTTATCAAACAATGTTAACTTGCCTATTTAATGTAATCCTATCACCATTAGCAATCATAACAGGGCCATTCGCAGGTTCTATATCCTAAATAATATTTCTATCACTAATCATATAATGTGAAGCACCTGAGTCAACTATCAATGGTTTAGACATGTTATAAGCACTATGTGATAGACCAAACATCCTAGAATGAGTATATGCATCAGTTTGATCATGAATACTAGCAACCTTAGATGCACCAAATGAATACCCACTGATATTACCAAGAGTGTTACTATTGTCTTTGAGCATTTTTATGAGGGCATCCATTTCTGATCGGCGGATGAACTCATGCTCATATGTACTGACATGAAGACATAAATAAAGAATAGAGACAAAGATAAGAGATTCATCTCGGCGAGTATGATCATTCTGGTCCATATAACCATTTAAATATTCTAAAATTCCTTGGAAGGCAAGCAAAGGAAGAGGGGTTTTGTCTAAACTAGCTTCAGAGAGTGCACATGACCGTTGAATACTAGTTTGGAGCCGTTTGTGACCAGTCACTCTCACTGACAAGATCAGACCTCTACCAGACGCGCCAGCATTTGTTTAATCGTAATCTTTATGTCATTAGTTTAGTCTATCCCATTTGTCTTCATCCTAAGTGTAACCTCTATTTATATTGCTGTTGTATGACTGAATGAAGCAAGGTATTCCATCCTTCTTTACTCTAACACACGAATCACTCTCTCTCTTCTCTCTCTCTCGTTTTATCTCACTCTCTCTCTCTCTATCTTGTTCTTCAAACTGTTCTTCATTTTCTTACATGGTATCAGAGATTAAAACTCCTTTTTAGAGAAGAATAGAATAGATAGAGTTTCTTGGACAAAATAGAGAGAATAAAGAGATTAGAGAGTGATTTATGTGTAGATTTGTTTAGAACTCATCACGAACCAGAAGAGATAAATGAGAGACTGAACTGTATTCTTTATTCATTAGAACAGGTTACATTATATAGGAAGATATACAAGGGTTTTCGACAAGAAAAGGGAAGACCAACGCCTGTGTGGTCAAGGGAAGAGGCGCACCGGTTTGAATCATGTGGCTCTGGTGGCTCAGACGTTTGATGCCAAGAGCATCTTGACCAGATACTCTTCACCTTTACAGCTTGCTCCTTCTGTCGAGCCAAGTTCGGACCTTATCCACAAACGGTCTTCTTCTCACATCCGCCTTATCTCCAAATGGTAAAAACCAAAGCCTCTACTTGGAATAGTGTCTTCGACCATTTAATGGTAACTTCTTCATTTACCATTCTAACCATAGTAACAATGTTGTATGGACAAAGCTTTGTCTGTACCATCCGTACCATTATCCAACCTTTCCCTAAGTTTCTCATCTCTTCCTTTCTTCATGTTAAAAACTTCTAGACCTCCTCTTCAATAATGTTAACTCCTTATTTCAACACTCCCCCTAAAACTTGACCAAAGGGACTAGTCAAGCTTGGAATGACCATGAGATCTTCCTCATTACAAACCTCATCAAAGAAAACCCATTTGGGATAAAACCTTGATGAGGGAAAAATAGTAAACACCTCATGACCGAGGGTATCAGTTCCTAGGAGTGAGATCAAGGAGTCCAAGTCTGGTATGGATGGACTCAATGGTCTTCTGTCTTGCGGCCTTAGTGAGCACATACACCAACCGTACTTCCCTTCGAGTATAACATGGCAAGATGATCTGAAGTCCGATCATCTGCCTCACCTTGTGGCAATCGACCTCAATATGTTTGTTCCTCTCATGAAACACTGGATTGGTGACTATGTGGATGGCTGCTTGGTTGTCACAATTGTCATTGGTGCCGACTGCTCAATACCCAAGTGCTTAAAAATGCAATTGATCCATACTAGCTCATTTGTTAGCTTCAGCATTGCCGTATACTCAGCTTCAGCACTAGAACAAGACCCCACCTTCTGCTTCTTGCTCTTCCATGTGACCAAGTTCACTCCAATGAAGGTGCAATAGCCATTGGTTGACTTCCTATCTGCCCTATCAGCAGCTCTATCCGCATCACAGTAACCAAACACCTTAGTGTTGTTGTTGCAACCCATCCACACTCCTTGGCCAGGTGGACCATTCAAGTAACTCAGGATCGTTTCGACCATATTCCAGTTGTGCTCCTTTGGGACTTTCATGTGTTGACTCACTTGGTTCACAGGAAAACAAATATCAGGACGCGTGATAGTCAAATAGATTAGCGTACCAACTAGCTTTCTATAAAGCTTGGGATCATGAAATGGTTTGTTGTCTTCAATCTCCCCCTCATGAGGAACCTTGTACCCATCCTCCATGGTCATTCTTGATGTCTTTCCCCCAAGTTTACCTGCAACTTTCAAAAGATCAGTAGTATACTTCCTTTGGGACATGAACAATCCTTCCTTGGATCTACAAATCTCAATCCAAAGGAGATAGTTCATTTCTCCCAAATCTTTAATTTCAAACACTGATTTAAGAAAAGCTTTAGTGGCTTAATTGCCTTCCTTGTCACTCCTAGTTATGATAATATCATCAACATAAACTAGAAGAACAATAATACATGAGGGAGTGGTTAGAGAGAACAATGTGTAATCAAGCTCAGACTTAATGAAGCCTCGACCATTCAGAGTGGTGCACAACTTGTGGTACCAAGCTCTTGGATGTAAGTTTTAAGAAAATCAAAGAGAGTTTTATGGTAAGAACATGAAGAACATGAGAGATAATAGAGAAAATTCGAAATGAGAGAGAGATAAAGAGTAAATATGTTTTCTTGCCTCTTTAGGTTTCTTGTTACATCCAATAAACAGACATATAAAATAGGCAAGTTGACACTAGAATATAACAAACAATAGACTGCTTAAACAAGAAAAAATAGCTCATCCAGCTGAGTGAAAGTGACATCTCAGCCATCTCTCTCTTCCTTACACCAGAATGTGACTTTACTTTGTCTTCTCATTCCAACAGCTCTTTTGACCAGACTAAATTATTCGAGAGCCTCTTGCATACTCAGACACGAAATCCCCTTCACTCTTGCTTGCCTTGCAAGATAGGTTATGTTAAGGGATGAACTATTGTACATACATACCACTTTTTCTACTCGGATGATCTTCTTGTCTCTTCAACCAGTATTATTTACTCTTCATGTCAACACTCCCCCTCAAGCTTGACCATAGGGACTGATCAAGCTTGGAAGGCAGAAGCATTTCCTCATTAAAATCTCAGCTAGGTAAAACCACTTGGGAGAAAACCCAAGCCAAGGAAAAAGAGTAGAACACTTCATGGAGGGGAGATCAGTGACATGTGAGGTCTATGAGTCCAAGCTTTGGATGAATGAACTGACATAATTTAGTACTCGCAGACTTTGTGAAGTTATAAGCTAACTGGTGTTCACTTCTTGTATAGCATGGTAGGATGATCCGTTGCTCCACAGTGTGTCTGACCTTATGACAATCCACCTCAATGTGTTTAGTTCTCTCATGAAACACATTGTTGGATGCTATGTGTATTGCAGCTTGGCTATCACAATGCATTGTGATTGGCGATGGTGTCTCTACACCCAAATATTTGACCAGGTTCCTGATCCAAATTAGCTCACTAGTAAGCTTTCTCATTGCTCTATATTCTGCTTCTTCACTTGAACATGATACCACCTTCTGCTTCTTCCTCTTCCAATTTACTAAGTTTCCTCCAATGAAGGTACAATAGCTGGTTGTAGACCTCCGTTCCACCCTATCTCCAGCCCAATCAGCATCACAGTACCCAACTATCTATGTACTCTTGTTGCAACACATCCAAACTCCTTGTCCTGGAGCTTCTCTAATATACCTCATAATCCTCTCCACCATATTCCAATGGTGTATCTTAGGAGCTTGTATATTTTGGCTAACTTGGTTGACTTCAAAATACACATCTGGTCTGGTGATGGTGAGGTAAATGATCTTCCCAACCATTCTCCTATAATGCTTGATGTTTTCATAAGGCTAGTCCTCAATCTCCCCCGTACGCAACACCTTGTAGCAATCTTCTAGTGCAGTCTTGGCTGCTCTTCCTCGTAAATAGCCTGCTTCACTCAACAAATCAAGAGTGTCCTTCCTTTGGGATATAAACAACCCTTCTTTAGATTGGCATATCTCAATCCCTAAGAAGTACTTTAACTCAGCCAAGTCTTTTATATCAAATGCTGATCTAAGAAAGGCTTTAGTTAAGAGAATACCCTCCTTATCACTTCCAGTGATGATGTTATCGTCCACATACACTAGGATGACCACAATCCCTTGTTGGCTGGTGATAGTGAAGAGTGTGTGATCTGCCTCTGATTTACAACCCTCTTCCATTGAGAGTTGTGCTGATGTTGTGATACCAGGCCATTGGTGATTGTTTTAACCCATAGATGGCTCTCTTTAATCTATAAACATTTACAGGCTTGACAAGACGTTCTAGACCAAGAGGTGGTCTCATATAGGCTTCATCTTAAAGCTCTCCTTGTAGGAATGCATTCTTCACATCCATTTGCCATATATCCCACTCCAAGTTGACTGCCAAAGCTTGAATGATACTTATCATGTGTAGTTTGGCGACTGGAGCGATCGAGTTAGTCTTCCCCATATGTCTGAGAGAAACCCCTTGCTACTAGAATTGTCTTGCGCCTCTCTACTATGCCATAAGCATTGTACTTGATGGTGAAGATCCACATGCTTGTTACTGCCTTCTTGCCTTTTGAGAGCTCCACTTCATACCAAGTGTCAATGATTATCATGGGATTGGTTTAATTTCCAACCGATTCTTTCCACCCTTGTGTTACATAGATTCTTCATAAGATCTTGGGATGTACTCCTGGTCCAACTCTCCAATGAACACTACATGTTCCTGAGGATACCGAGCTAGAGAACACACAACTTGTATAGGATGCACAACTTCTTGAGAATTGAAGTAGACCCTTGTTTTTATCCAGATGGAAGCCGGTTTTCTGATCCTAGCACTTCTTCTTAGTGGTGGATGTACTTCTTCATGTGGTACTTCCTCATCATCAGAAGACTGAGTTTCATTCAACATTTAATCCTCTTGTTCTTGCTGCTCAGCTTGATCATGTGTTGGTGGTTAATTCTCATGTTGTGTTTCAGCTTGATGTTGAATTCCACCCCCCTCATGGTCAAGGTGAGGAACCTAAATGACATCAGTATTTGACTCAACCTATGTAGAATCACTTCCAGGTTCCTGAGATTCAGGAGCAACCTTTACTTCAGGCATACGAATCCCAAGGCTCTCCATTACTCTTTTAAGCTTTCTTTCTTTATCTGAGGGTGATTGGGATATATTCTTAAACTCATCCCAACTTTTTTCATCATAGTACCATTATCCTCGACAAACTTCACATGTCTTGATATTGACACCCTCTTTGCTACTAGATCATAGCACATATAACCCTTTTGTGTTGGATAATAGCCAATGAACATAACTTTGAGCTCCTAGCATCTAGCTTGCTCCTCTGGTCCCCTGCTGCTTAGTACTTAGAATGGATACAATTCATTGAGGATCTTAGTGGGAATTTTTTGATGAAATAATAAGCAGCCATCACAACATCAGTCCAAAATCTCTTTGGAACATTGGTATGGAACATCATTGATCTTGTTACTTCCATTAGGTGCCTATTCTTCCTCTCAACCACCCCATTTTGCTAAGGGGTATATGGACATCTTGTTTGATGTAAGATCCCATGCTGAGCAAGATAATTCTTGAATGCTTGGCTTCTGTACTCTTCACCAATATGAGATCTAAGGATCTTAATTTTGGCACTGAAATGATTGGAGACATGGGTTTAAAAATTCTTATAAGCTTCCAGAACTTTGTCCTTAGACTGAATCAATGTTACCCAAGTGTACTAGACTTCTCATCAATGAAGGTCACAAAGTATTTGTCATTTTCTCTTGATAGACAAGGAGCAGAACATACGCCAGAGTTAAGAAGGTCAAAGAACTTCTTATAGATAATTCTAGACATTGTCAAAACTGTTCTACAATGCTTCCCAAGTATATACGTTTCACACACATCATTCCCAAACACCACACAAGTTAGCATCAGATTAAGAGCTCTAGCATGAGGATGTCCCAATCTAGCATTACATATGTTGCTATCAACCTCAGTAGTTGTACTGACATGCAGATAGCTCTGTTCTTTGGATGTGTCCACTTCCAATCAATCGCCCTGTCTTTAAATCTTGAAATTCAACCTCATCTGGTCTGAAAACAACTTGACAACCCAAGTCGACAGCAACCTTCCTTACTGACAGCAATTTAGATGTAAACTGAAGCATATATAAGGCATATGATTCCCTATCAAACAACCTAAGGTTCCCTATCCCTTTTATCTTAACCTTATCTTCATTTGCAATCATTACATTCCCTAAGGCATCGTTGACATCACTAATCAAACTTCTATCACTAATCATGTGATGGCTAGCTCCTGAATCTATAATGATGGGTTTATAGTCAAGAGATTGTGTACAAGCCTTTATAGGTGAGATAAGGGCTTTAGCAGCTTTGATGAAGAAGCTTAGGTCGCTCCAGGTCACTGGTCACACCAGCTTCATTTCTCCATGTTACTCTTTCATTCATGTCAGTAATGAAAGCTGAATACATGGTCTTCCCTTCCATTGTTTGATGCTCATTCTTCTTGAGAAAGGACCTTGCCAACTTGATCTCTATCTTCCGTGGCTTTAGTTTCCTCTTTCATTGTTGTTTCTTGATATTCTTATACACAGGAAACAATACACTTGTTGACTTCTTTGTAAGATGAGCAGGCTGTCTATCCTTCTCAAATAGTGTCTGGATGGCATGTTCTCTCAGTATGAGAACACACACCTTCCACACTTGGAAGTTTGTCTTCCCTCAGAACATGCTTTATCAGCTGGCTGTATGAAGGTTTTAGGGTCAGTTACAAGCTAAAGACTACATCTTGCTCTTGTTTTTCCCTTATAACATCCGGATCACAAGAGCTTGGTCTCTACATGTTGAGATCTGACCATAAACTTCTAAACTTTCCAAGATTTTGATTGAGCACTCCTTCATTTCGTTTCAGGTTGTTGATAGCTTGCCTGAAAGAATAGAGAGATTTGAGTACTTGATTGTGTATGGAGAATGATGAACATGAAGAACAAGAGAGAGAGATAGTAGAGAGAGAGTAGTGAGGAAATGATTTCCTTGCTTAATGTGTTTATGGGAACAACCCATAAGTAGGGAAACAATAGGCAAGCAGACAAAAGAGAAAATAATAAGAAAATAAATCACAAACAACCAAATTGGCTCAGCCAGCAGCAGAAAAAGGGACATGTCTGAAGTGGTCTCATGGATTCAAATTCTCCCAAGGATTCAAATTCTTTCAGCTCACATGTGACTTCTTTCTTGTCTCCAACGTCCGATATATTCTTGGTGAGACCAGACTGAGTCTTCTGGTTAAGGTAACCAGTTCTGATCCATTTAGCACTTCCTCTCGACTAGCACGCCAAGTTAGGGCAAGGTTGTACGGACAACCTTGTTCCACAAGATTTACTTAAACACTGCTTCTTCTTCTGATTGTATTTTCTTTTATCTCGTGATGTCTTCATGTCAAAAATGCCAACACTCCCCCCTCAAGCTTGACCATAAGAACTGGTCAAGGTTGGATACCATGAAGTATTCCTTCACTAAAACCTTTATTTTGAAAAAATCACTTGGGATAAAAACCTAGCAAAGAATAAAGAGTAGAACACTTCATGCCAAGAGGATCAGTGACAAGTGATGTCTATGAGTCCCAGCTTAAGATGAATGAAATCACACTTTGCTATCGGCGACCTTAGTGAATATGCCAGCTAGTTGATCTTCAGTTCTAGTGTAGCATGGAAGTATCACTTGCTACTCTACTTCTTGTCTCACCTTGTGGCAATCCACTTCTATATGCGTTGTCCTCTCATGAAAAACTAAGTTTGATTCAATGTGTATGGCTTCCTGATTATCACAACACATTTTCATTGATGTGGTGATCTCTAATCCCAAATCACGTAGCAGTCCCTTGATCCATTTGAGTTCACTAGTAAGCTTCCTCATTGCTCTAAACTCTGCTTCAGTGCTTGAACATGACACCACCTTTTGCTTCTTGCTATTCCATGTAACCAGATTCCCTCCAATGAAGGTACTATATCCGGTTGTTGATCTCCTATCAACTCTGTCCCCATTCCAATCAGCACCACAATATCCTACCACTTCAGTGTTTCCATTAAAAGCCATCCATACACCTTGACCAGGAGCTTCTCTCAAGTATCTTAAGAACCTCTCAAACATAATCCAGTGATGAACCTTAGGGGCTTGCATGTGTTGGCTGACTTGATTCATAGGAAAGCATACATCAGCGCGAGTTATGGTTAGGTATATTAGCTTCCCAACCATTCTCTGATACTTCTTGACATCTTCAAACAGAGTGTTTTCAAACTCCCCCTCTTGCAATACCTTGTAACCTTCTTCCAGTGGAGTCTTGGCTTGTCTTCCTCCAAGTTTTCGTACCTCATTTAAAAGATCAAGTTTGTACTTTCTTTGGGATAAGAAAAGCCCTTCTTTAGGGGCGCATATTTCAATCCCTAGGAAGTACTTCAACTCTCCCAAATCCTTGATATCATATAATGATTTTAAGAAAGCTTTGGTCAAGAGAATATCTTCCTTGTCACTTCCAGTGATGATTATGTCATCTATATACACTAGAATGACCAGAACCCCTTGCTTGCTGGTTAGAGTGAAGAGAGTGTGATCTACTTCTGATTTTACAAAGCCGCTTCCATTGAGTGTTGTACTTAGCTTGTGATACGAGGCCCTTGGTGATTGCTTCAAAAAATAGATTACCTTCTTCAATCTCAGTACATCCCTGGTTTGACAAGGTTTTCTAGACCCGGAGGTGGTCGCATGTAAACCTCATCTTCCAAATCTCTTTGTAAGAATGCATTCTTGACATCCATTTGCCATAAATCCCATTCCAAGTTGACTTCCAAATGACAGAATAATCTTGATTGTGAAGTTTGACTACTGGTGAAAATGTATCAAGGTAATCTTCTCTATAGACCTAAGTGTATCCCCTTGCATATATCCTTGTCTTCTTCCTTTCTGTTTTTCCAATAGCGAGATACTTGACGGTGAAGAGCAAATGGCTTGTCACAAATTTCTTGCCTTTGGGAAGATCAATTTCTTACCAGGTATCTTTCTTGATCATAGCATTGATCTCATCTCCAACTGATTCTCTCCACTCCTCATGTTCTACAGCTTCTTCATATGATCTTGAAATGTATTCTTGATCCAATTTCTCAATAAAGACTTGATGCTCTTCTGGATACTGATCAAGAGAGCATACTGCACTTCTTGGATAAGCCACTGCTTCAGCATTGAAGTAAACTCTTTTGTTGATCTAGTTTAATGCAGGTGTCTTGATCCTTGTTCTTCTTATTAGTGTCTGAACCTGGTATGCTTCTTCTTTCATCTCAGGAACTTGAGTAGGTTCAGTTTCTTGTTTTTTAACATCATGATCATGAACATCTGAACCTAGCTGTATTTCTGGTTCTTGTCCATTGCCCCCTTCAGGATCAGGATGAGTGACTTCTTCAGTTTCTTGTTCAGTCTCGTCAGTAGGAGGAGCTTCTCTTGTGGTATCCTTCTCTTTTGATAGGCTGATTCCAAGACTTTCCACAATAACTCTCAGGTTAGCAGCCTTGTCTTATGCTTGAGACAGAAAATTAAGCTCATCCCAATTATTTTCAGAATAAAATCCTTTTCCTTCCATAAACTTCATATCTTTGGATACAAGTAGTCTTCTTGTTTCAGAGTTATAGCACTTGTATCCTTTTTGTGTATATGAGTATCCATTGAAGATGCACTTCATGCTCTTTGCTTCCAACTTGTTTCTTTTTTCTCTTGCTATCAACACATAGCAGGCACATCCAAACACTCTGAGGTGATGAATAGATGGTATGGTTTTATTCAACACTTGATAAGGACAGATGTCCTTCAGCACCCTTCTAGGAATTCAGTTGATTATGTAGCATGCTTTTACAACCGCATCACTTAAAAATCTTTTAGGTACATTTGCATGAAACTTCAGAGACCTGGCCACCTGCATCAGATGCCTATTATTTCTCCCAGCCACACCATTTTGCTGAGGGGTGTAAGGGTAGCTTGTTTGATGGACAACAGTAGAGCTTGTCTCTGAGCTATCGTCTTTGATCTTTTAAAAGATCCAGTCGGGAAGATCAAAGCGTCCTGAAGTTGGCCAGTCCTTCTGTAACAACCCTTGACCATCCTAGGCCGGACTGACCTGGAACGACCCGAAAGCGTCACAAGGTTGGCGAGCACCACAGTCAGTCCGGAAAAAACCTTAGAACAAATCCATTGTCTCGACCAGTCCGACCACGAAACAGCCCCTCTCGACCTCGGCCTAAGCCTTGCCAACCCGTACCTCGGTCGAGAGTTGTGTAAGTTTGGGCAAAACTAATTATCAGCGTTCTACGGGGATTTTAATAAACAAAACATACTTTTATTTATTTTACAAAGTCGGGAACTCGACCAAAGTCCTCAGAGTATAACATTAAAAGAAAACAACGAGTCAAACGTGTACCCATGAAAAACAAAGCGAGAGAAAATAGAAACATCTTGCTCCTTGCAAACAACACCGGAAAACTGTGCCTGGCCTCGTCCTCCGCACCCCGCAAATGCCTGAACCCCTAAGGTTACCTGCATAGTAGAAGAGGGTGTGAGTAATCATAAAATTACTCAGTGAGCTCCCTAAACAATGATCCCCCTTCATCCCATGGTTAAACAAACAACAAGCAAGCAAACAATAACAACAATCATGCAAAGCGGAAGATTAAACGTGCAACTACAACTAATGTAATGCAATACCTTAAACAATAATGCAATGCAAGACACTACTCCCCAAGTCTAACCCCAAGACCTAACTACACACTAAACAGTCTAGACTCACTCCTAGACTCAAAGACACCAAAACAAAAATACTCGAGTACACACAAAGGATGGAGGCCAAATGCTAAAAACATTCCTCGGGATCCCTACACACACGGAGCCGTAATTCTCCTCCCTGAACACTCCCGACCATAAACAACAGGAGTCACATGGTGGGAAAACAGCACTCCGGGAATTGGGCTTCTCCCAATCTAACCCAAGCCACATCGTCATGCAGCTCTCGTCCATGGGCACGACCCACTTCACGTGACAAGCCATGGAGGGTAGGTCACTCCACCACTAGAGTAATTGTTTACTCCCAGTCTTACTCAATGGTCCAAGCACATCACCGGAGAGTCCCACCGTCCACCGCGAGGGATACACCACCGGGACGGCCACACATTCTAGTCTAGGTGCAACCAACCAACAAGTGGTCCGCCTATAACCTCCATGCAACTCACCTAGACAAAACATGCACAACACACACAAAACACAACCACTAGTCTAGACTAAGACACAAACATAATCACGCATGAGGAAGCTCCGCCTCTAACCTCCATGCAACACTTAGTCTAGACTAGGGACAAACAACTCACAAAAAGCAAGAGACACACCTAGACTCTACCCAGCATAAGAGAGAGTCTCACTCAAATCTCTATGCAACCCCAACTACACTACAATGCAATGCTCTACACACAAATACATATGAATCGCCATGAGAGAGTCTCACTCAAATCTCATGCGACTAACACTATAACATATGCAACTACACAACACTACAATGCATGCATGTAACTATAAATTTATTAACACACAAATGCACAAAAAATCTAACAACCTAACAACACGCTGCACTTAACACAATAAAGCACTCAAGCATTGGGTTTACCATCTCCCCACACACACACACCAACCACAAAGCGGTTCTAGCTTAAGAACCACACGGCTCAAGCTTTCCAACCTGCAAACACACACGGTGAGCAATACACACCACAAGCACACACAAGAGAAACCCACCTAGATCTTCACAAACCTCAAGATAGCACCAAAACGTCAAGACCTGACGGTTACACCAAAACCGATCAAAATAAGGCTAAAGGTTAAAAGATAAATGGAACCTAAAAATGAATCGTCTAAGGTCTAACCACCTCTCCTAGCACACCACAGGGGATTTAAGACAAGGATTATGTAACAACCCAGTTTCAGGGCCAGTTATTTCGGCACAGCAAAGCCCATTAGGGTTTCCAGAAACCCTAGGTCAGTCTCCACTATTTAAACAAGCCGTCTTCATTATTTTATTCATAAAAATCCCTAAGTGTGAGATCTTTGCAGAGAGTGAGCCATCGTCCAGATCTGAGACCTTGCCGTCGCCACCGCCACAGTACAAGATCAGATACACCTTCGAACCGCCGGATTTCGCCCTACGTAACATCGGAGCCCACCCTTTTATGATTTACTTTTGTAGGTGTTTAGTAAATTGTCCATATCTCCTTAATCGTTTGTTATTTTGGAAATATAAGGCCACCATCGTGTTTGTGACGTCGAGACTAGTAAAGAGCTCCGAGATCAGCCGCAAATCACCGCCAACGCGCCACCACGCGACGCCCCCATCCGCCATATCCGCCGTTGCCGGTGAACATTCTGGTAAGCTGCCGTCAGCCGCTGGTGACCGTTGCCGGTGACTCGGCGACTCGGCCTAGTTGACTCGGTGACTAGAGTCAACTCGAACACTGGGTTAACCGGCCGGTTAGATTTAATTTTGGTTTAGTTTAGGTTAACCGGTTTTATCTTATTGATTTCTGGTTAAAATTAATTGAATTTGGGTTATGCTAAATCGATTTGGAATTGATTGG
This sequence comes from Moricandia arvensis, assembly GCA_905132765.1. NCBI lineage: Eukaryota > Viridiplantae > Streptophyta > Magnoliopsida > Brassicales > Brassicaceae > Moricandia > Moricandia arvensis. The sequence continues at coordinate 85,644 of CAJHQP010000696.1, forward strand.
AATCTGGTCCAATTGAAATTGAATCTGGTTTAAGTAAACAAACCGCTCCGATTAGATTTCAATTTGGTTAAAGGTGGATCGGGTTGACCTTTGACAAACGGGTTGACCTTTGACAAACAGGTTGACTTGTTGACCAGACCATCGTTTATCCGTTTTAACCCATTCGAAAGGCGTTCTGACTTGATTTTTCACCCTGGTTTCAAATTTGGAGTCTATTTGAGCAGCTGGAGTTCATATATACCACTTCTCCAAGTTTCTAAGGCGAGGATCAATTCTGTAATCCATATTAATATATAATTCTTCCTATAGTAATTTTGTTTCGAAAAAGGTTCCAGCTGCTTGAATCAAGTCTTGCTTGATAGTTAGGATATTGATTGTAAACTGGAAATTAGGGGTTTAGAGGATTCAACCGTTGATTGGATTGTTTGATGTTAAGTGTTGATATATATATAATAGTTATGAAAATAAGGACCATGTGGGAGATTGCGGGGCCGGAGACGTATGGGCTATCAACGCAGATGTGTGAGATTACGGGCTGCCGAGACATTTGCATATCGACGCAGGAGTATGACTGCGGGGGTACAGACGGAATTTTGTACTATCGACGCAGAGTATGTATATCTTTATGAAGAGAATAAGGGGTGTTTGGACTATCCTTATGCTATCATCGTATTTTTTGTTTTGTGTGATATTTTAGGCATCGTGTGTGTTCATGTTAGAGCTAAAATTCCATACTGGGAGTTATATTTATTTAGTTAGAGGTTGGTGTGTCTAGCATCCCATACCTCACTGAGTGACTCACCTGTTGCTCAGCCCTCCTTGTTCCCCTTTCAGGTGAGATCGACGATCAGGAGTGATCATTTCGGATTGGTAGTTTTGGCTTTTTCATTTCCTTTCTATTTCAGACTTCTGGATTTATACTTATCGTTATTTTCAGACATTATTCTATTTATTGGATTTATGGTGTTGAGATGACTTTTGAGAAGTAATAAAGTGGAGATTTCAGGAGATTATTATTTATTAAGTTATTTTGAAAATGCGGGTCTCACAATTTGGTCAGATGAAGAACATGGACATGGAGAATTTTGCAGGAGTGATAGATCCTACGAGAGCACATGATTGGAAGCTAAATCTGGAACGTAAGTTGGAGATTATTGATTGCCCACCAGAGTTCTCACTTAGGCAGGCTATGCAGTATTTGCGTGGAGATGCACTAGTTTGGTGGGAGGGAGTGCGACTAGACTATGGTCATGGAATATTATCCTTTGAAGACTTCAAGAGGGAATTCGATAGAGAGTACTTCCCAAAAGAAGCTACGGACAGGAAGAAATGCGATTTCGAGCATGTCGGCCAAGGTAGTAAAACCATCAGGGAGTATGAGGTTGAGTTCAGTCGAACTCGCAGATTTGTTGGAGGTGGTTTCTTAGAGGAAGATCCGATATGAAATTTTCTGAATGGGATGCGAGTGGATATTTGCAACAGATGTCATCTAGTCACTTACCACAGACTGGGAGAATTGGTAGAGAAAGCTGCTGAACAGGAGGTAGGTCTAGCATAGGAGCAAAAACTCCTTAAGGCAGTGCAAACAAAGACTGGGGAGACTTCAGAGTCTCTGAAAAGTACATTGGATCAGTCAGAGGCACCTTGGTGTGGCCGTTGTCGTCGTCATCACTCTGGGGAATGTGTTAAGTGTTTTGCTTGTGGACGGCTTGGACATATTTTTCAGACTTATCAGTTTAAGCCGACATCTGTGACTTCTGGCGCCCACGTTGCAGCACCAGCAGCATCTACTGTTCCAGCAGTCGCGCCAGTTGCACCAGTAGCTTGTTTCATTTGTGGCCAACATGGCCAGATCACCAGGGGTTGTTCGACTAGAGGACCTGCGGCAAAGCGTCCAGCCATTGCTCCACGTGCCCATGCCTTGGGAGGGACTGATGGAGCTGAGCCGATAGCTGGTATGAACTCTTACCATATTGTTTGAGCTTCTGGTTTTGTTTTGTTGTTATTATGTGTAGTTGGTAAAAATATTGTGTAGGATATGTTTTGGTCGGAGGTGAGTCAACTCACACTTTATTTGACATGGGAGCTTCACACAGCTTTGTGAATTCACGTTTGGTCAAATCTTGGGCTTTTCCACATGTTTTTGAGCCAAGACTAAGCAGATTGAGACGGCCGGCGTAGAAAGATTGGGAGCAGTTAGCGTTCATCGAGATGTACTAGTTATACTTGGAGGGGTCGAGTTTGTCAAAGACTTGGCAGAGATGGAGCTGAATTACTATGATGTTATACTTGGGATGGATTGGTTGTCACGGCATCGAGTGGTGTTAGATTTTGCGAAGGCAAGAGTTCATATTCCTAAGTCGAATGAGAGGATTGCATTTCAAGGTATTCAGACACATCTGGGAGTTTCTATAGTCTCTATGTTGCGTGCTGATGAGCTACTGGAGAGAGGAGTAAAGGGATACTTAGCTACATTTCGATGGCTAAGGAAGATGGACAGCATGAGCTACAGAATGTTCCAGTAGTTGCAGAGTATGAGGATGTATTTAGGGCATAAAGGGACCAACACCAGCTAGAGGGGACATACTCACGATTGAGTTGGAGCCAAGGACAGCGCCGGTTTCAGGAGCTCCATACCGTTTAGCGCCAGCAAAAATAGCAGATTTGAAAAAGCAGTTGGAGGAACAACTGGATAAGGGTTTTATCAGACCAAGTACTTCACCTCGGGGAGCACTGGTATTTTTGTGAAGAAGAAAAATGGGAGTTTCAGACTTTGTATCGACTACAAAGGCTTGAAGAAGGTGACCATCAAAAATAAGTACCCGCTACCGCATATTGATGAGTTGTTGGATCAGTTTCAGGGAGCTTCATGATTTTCTAAGATTGAGTTGGCATCAGAGTATCACAATATTGCTATAGCTGATAAGGATGTGAGGAAGACGGCTTTCCGTACACGTTATGGACATTATGAGTTTGTGGTGATGCCATTTGGGTTGATGAATGCCCCTGTAGCGTCTATGAAGCTCATGAATAATGTGTTTCACGAGCACCTGGATAAGTGTGTGATTGTCTTCATTGATCATATATTCTAATCTATTCTCGTAGTAGAGATGAGCATGCAGAACATTGGCGGATTTTGTTGGGTAAGCTCAGAGAGCATCAGTTGTTTGCTAAGCTGAGTAAGTGTAGCTTCTAGCAGAGGAAGATTAGATTTTTAGATCATGTGGTTTATGAGGCAGGAGTTGCAGTAGATCCGGAGAAGATTACATCAATATCAGATTGGCATACACCTAGAAGTGCTACTGAGGTTCGCAGCTTTTTGGGGTTAGCAGGATATTACAAGAAATTTATCAAGAGTTTTGCCATTATCGCTAAGCCAATGACGCATTTGACAGGCAATGACGTCAAGTTTTTGATTGGATAGATACTTGCTCGAGGAGTTTCACATAGCTGAAACGACAGTTGACGGAAACACCAGTTTTGGTACTTTCTAGACCCGGGATACCATATGAGGTTTATACGGATGCATCATGTATTTTTTGGGATGTATATTGATGAAGGAGAGTCATGTCATTGCGTATGCATCACGTCAGTTGAGACCTCACAAGGGTAATTACCCTACTCATGATTTGGAATTTGCAGCAGTTGTCTTTGCGCAGAAAATTTGGAGGTCGTACTTGTATGGAGAGAAGGTGCAGATTCACATAGACCATCAGAGTCTGAAATATATTTTTACGCAGTCAGACTTGAATTTGAGAAAGCGTAGACGGATGAAGCTGTTAGCAGATTACAACTTGGATGTCACTTATCATTCTGGTAAGGCTAATCAGGTGGCAGATGCCTTAAGCAGGCTAAGGAGTGATGTTTCAAAAAACCAAGGAGGTTCATGATCTCACTGGGACACTTGCTAGTTTTAGACTTTGTGTGGTCAATGTTGTGAAAGAGATAGCTGGTTTGGAAGCTCTGGAGCAGGCAGACTTATTGTGGAAAATACGCAAGGCTCAGGATAAGGATAAGGCTCTATGTAAGCAGATTGAGATAGAGAGTATTGGCTATCACACAGCTTCGACCAGAGTGTACTTGTACCTTAACCGAGTTTGTGTGTCAGATGATAAGTTCTTGAAGAAGGATATCTTACAGAAAGCACATAACTCATGTTTTTCTATCCATCCGGGAACCACTAAGATGTACAGAGATCTGAAGCGTTATTACCATTGGCCTGGTATGAAGAAAGATTTGGCTACATTTGTATAGCAGTGTCAGATGTGTCAGATGGTTAAAGGTGAGCATTAGGTATCTAGCGGGTTACCGCAGAACTTGCCGTTGCCAGAGTGGAAGTGGGACATGGTGACTACGGATTTTGTGACTGGAGTCTCGACTACTTATGGAGGGAGAAATGCTATTTGGGTGATTGTGGATAGACTCACCAAGTCAGCTCATTTCCTGGCAATTAAGAAGACATACACATCTGAGCAGTTGGCACATATTTACATCAGGGAGATTGTGAGGCGGCATGGAGTTCATGTTAGTATTGTATCAGATCGAGATGCAAAGTTTACATCTGCATTTTGGGAAGCTTTTCAGAAGGCGCTTGGGACGAAGGTCCATATGAGTACAGCGTATCACCCGCAGACAGATGGACAGTCAAAGAGGACTATTCAGAGTTTGCGTTTTGGATTGGAAAGGAAGCTGGGGAAAATATTTACCTATAGCAGAGTTTGCCTACAATAACAACTATCATTCGAGTATTGAGATGGCACCATATGAGGCTCTTTATTGTAGGCGTTGCCGTACATCACTTTGTTAAACATAAGTGGGGGAGCGATGAGACTTAGAACCAGCAATGGTTCAAGAGACGGTCGAGCAGGTAGAGATGCTCAAGAGTCGGCTTAAGGAAGCTCATGACCGTCAGAAGAGTTATGCAGATAAGCGTCTGAAAGATTTGGAGTTTCAGGTGGGCGATTTAGTGTACCTGAAAATGAGGACATTTCAGGGAGGATCTAAGACTCGGAAGCTAAAGAAACTTAAACCGAGATATATGGGACCGTACCCCATTGTGGATCGGATTGGAACGGTGGCTTATATATTGCAGTTATCAGCAGAGCTGTCAAATTTTCACGATGCGTTCCATGTCTTAGTATTGAGAAAGGTTGTGAGAGAGCCAGAACTTATTTTGCAGCAGCCACCCCGTGATCTCATTAAAAAAATTTCTGCACATATTCGGCCAATTGAGATTTTGGATCGATAAGTAAAAGCAGTTCAGGGGATGATGACTAGTTTGGTTAAAGTTTGTTGGGAGAGAGATGGGATCTGAAAGGATACTTGGGAGACTGAGATTCGGATGAGGATGGACTACCCAGTGTTTTTTCGGGATGATATTGGACAGTCGGTTCAGGAGCTGAATTTGGGGGTCGAATACCTTATTAGTGGGGGAGAATTGTACGACCCATTTTCAGGCCCAGTTATTTCGGCCTAGCAAAGCCCATTAGGGTTTCCAGAAACCCTAGGTCAGTCTCCACTATTTAAACAAGCCGTCTTAATTATTTTATTCAGAAAAATCCCTAAGTGTAAGATCTTTGCAGAGAGTGAGCCATCGTCCAGATCTGAGACCGTATCATCGTCACCGCCACAGTCCGAGATCAGACCCACCATCGAACCGCCGGATTTTGCCTTAGGTAACGTCAGAACCCACCCTTTTCCTATTTACTTTTGTAGGCGTTTAGTAATTTGTCGATATCTCCTTAACTATTTGTTATTTTGGAAATCTAAGGCCACCATCGTAGTCGTGACATCGAGACGAGTCCGTCACTCCGAGATCACCCCCAAACCACCGCCGACGTGCTGCCACGCGCATCCACGCACCACCGCTCCGCCACTCATGCATCACATGCGCCTCCACGTGCCACCACCGACTCGGCATGTGAGCCCCATGCGCCATCACACGCTGCCACCGTCCACCGGAGCTGCCAGAGCGGTGAACATTTTGGTAAGCCGCCGTCCGCCATCCGCCGTCAACCGCCGGTGCTGATTTAACCTGCCGGTTGGATTTAATTACAGTTTGGTTTAGGTTAACCGGTTTTATCTAATTGATTTCTGATTAAAATCAATTGAATTTGGGTTATGCTAAACCAATTTGGAATTGATTGGAATCTGGTCCGATTGAAATCGAATCCAATTTAAGTGAACTGACCGGTCCAGTTCGATTTCAATTTGGTTAAAAGTTTACTGGCTTGGGTCAGCGTTGACCGGGTTGACCTTTGACCAGCTGGTCAACTATTTGACTAGACAACCGTTTATCCGTTTTAACTCGTTCAAATAGAGTTCTGACTCAATTTTTTGCCCTGATTTCAGATTTGGAGTCTATTTGAGCAGCTCGAGTTCATAGATACCACTTCCCCAAGTTTCTAAGGTGCGGGTCTATTCCATAATCCATACTAATATAGAATTCTTCCTATCGTAGTTTATTTTCGAAACATGTTTTGTCTGTTTAAATCGAGTCTTGCTTGATAGTTAGGATATTGATTGTAAACCGAGAATTAAGGGTCTAGAAGATTCAACCTTTGATTGAATTGTTTGTTGTTAAGTGTTGATATATATACATATAAAATAGTTATGAATATAAGGACTATGTGAGAGATTGCGGGACCGGACACGTCTGGGCTATCGACGCAGATTTGTAAGATTGCGGGGTGCAGAGACGTTTGCATATCGACGCATGAGTATGATTGCGGGGGTACAGAGACGGACTTCTGTACTATTGATGCAGAGTATGTATATCCTTATGAGGAGAATGGGGGGTATGGACTAGCCTGATGCTATGGCATTGTTTGTTTTGGCTTTAGGCATCATGATGCTATGGCATTGTTTGTTTTGGCTTTAGGCATCATGTGTCTTTATGTTAAAGCTAAACTTCGATAGTGGGAGTTTTATTTATTTAGTCAGAGATTTGTGTGTCTATCAACCCATACCTCACTGAGTGACTCCCCTGTTTCTCACCCCTCCTTGTTCCCCTTTCAGGTGAGATCGATAATTAGGAGTGATCATTTCGGATTGATGCTTTTAGGCGTTTTCATTTCCTTTCTATTTTAGACTTTTGGATTTATGCTTATCGTTATTTTCAGATATTATCTTATTTATTGGATTTATGGTGTTGAGATGACTTTTGAGAAGTAAAAAAATGGAGATTTCAGGAGATTATTATTTATTAAGTTATTTCAAAAATGCGGGTCTCACAGATTAACTTAAGGAAATAGCCTCCTACACTCACCTCACTCACTTACAAAATTTATCGGTTTTGGTCACTTTCTCTCTCAAGAAAGAACAACAAGAACGAGTGAGAGAGAAAGCTCAGAGGTTTCTGTACTTCTAAAACACAACCTAAAGGTCCTTTTATAGCCAGAGAAGTGGGTGGGAACACATGACACATGGGTTTACACTTGTCTCCATTTTATGCTCCAAAATCATGCATGAACGAAAATGCAATGAATCAGCTCCTTTATGTCCCATCTTCTAGAAGAATAACCACATTCCAGAACTCATTCAGTGCACGAAGTTTCAACTCCAAACCTGCTCTCCAAGATTAGTTTCCACCACATCTAAATTTAGCTCCAAAATGGCCTTAATGCACAACACATACCAAATCTACTCCTTAGGCTTATCTCCATAGCTAACATAGACCACCTTGTGTAGTAGAAGAGTCATTTCATGGGTGTTCTCGTTCCTGACATGTTTCTAATAGCTCTCCCCTTCATTCTCCAAACTACCATTTAAGACCATTTTGCATTGTTGGGTCTTCAATCTTCAAATCTCTTCTCCTTGTGCTCCATACAAATCGAGCACTCTTCTTGGATGATATATGAATCTTAGATGTCGTGGGTTTTAGATAAATAACTCATTCCTTGTCCCCAAACTCCATTACCAATTTGTAGCCAGTTACGGGGACAAAAGGTATCTTTGTGCTCTCTACATATCTTTTGCCCATAATTTCTTCACCATAAGAATCCTTAATTTATTCTACACCATATCCAGGATTTATGGATATTGGTCTCCTCCACGTGGCATTCTCCTCTTGGTGGATCGAATAGCTAATGTGGACCAATGGGAGCCATTCTCTCTCATTTGACTTTTGTTGACTTTGACTTATGAATTGACCACTTCCAAAAGTTGGGGAATTTTAGAAAATACTCCTTTTAACTCCTTGACCATGTTTTCACATCTTGATTTGCCTTCCTTAGCTCTTTGCTAGTCCATTTCGACCATATCAGCTAAAACAACCTCCTTCTGGACCATCTTCACTTTGGCTCGATCCAACTTCATTTTCTCTCGACCAAAAGACTTATTTTATCCCATAATGATTACTGAGATAAAGTCTTACTTGATTGGAAGACTTTGGAATTTCACCATGCTCGGCCTTGTCAGTTTCGAAGCTTCGGTTCTGTCTCCTCGACCAACTCTGGTTTCTACTCTCATTCTTCAAAATGCTTCGACTGAACCTCTATTCATTGCTTCTAATTGCTTCTTCATACTCGGTTGGCTTGATATACCTCCGTTTACTCGCGTTGACCTGATACCTTAGATCAGGGGTATTACATTCTCCCCTCCAAAAATGAATTCCTCCCCGAATTCACAAGGCATTTCTATCTTCTGTGACCATATTCTTAACTTTCTCAAGCTTGTTCCTAACAGCTTCTTTCTTTAGTCTTCCACCATGTCTTACTCCTCTTCTTTCATTGATTCTTCCTTGCATACTTCCGGTTTACTTGCTTCATGCGGCTTTCTTGATCTATTCCTCGGTTTACTATTGTTGATGCCATTATCTGCTTCTAGCTTTTGCTTCTTCCGTTCATTTTTGATGTCACCATGTGGTACTAAACTTTTCTACTACTATTTGGTATTAATACTGGTATCGCCATCTACTTCCAACATTTCCTACTGCCTTCATTTAACTTATGTTACCACCATTTACTTCAACCTTATGCTGCTCGAACTCCAATTCTTCTTGCTTCTGACTTAGCCATTTTCCTCTCTTCTCTCTTCGCTTTTATTCTCACTTTGCAGGTGCCCCTCGTTAATTTGTGCTTCCTTCTTTCACTTGCACACTCTTTTGCTTCACCAAACTTCTTGAATCTATAACCTTCGCTAAATGTCTCCCCTCCTTGGAAACAACTTGGTATTCACCATAAGTACAACACAAATCCTTCTCTTAAGCTTCTTCTTCTATCTTCACCACATCATTTTCTCCTTGGCTCCATACATTCTTGGACTCTTCACTAAGTTCTCTAGTGTTGATCTTCTTCTTGATATCATCTGACAAACTCTCAGGCACTTCTTTTCAAATCAACCACATACTACTCTGAGATACCACCATTTTCCACTATACTGAAACTTTCTAGGTCTTCATACTCCCATAGCTACCACCATTTGAGATACTATCCTTTGCATCTACAGATGACTTGATTCCCCACTGATTTCTACCAATGTCGTCTCTGGATCCGCTGATCTTCACAACGGTCGTCGCTTGTCCCTGATCTTCATGCAAGAACATGTCTTCTGAAGTACACAATGTCATGATTCATGTCCTTCTGACACCACAATCAGTCAAAACACATCCTTGGCTATAAATAAGGGTCGGTTACTTAAACTCTAGGGTTCACTCTATTTTAAACACAAATAAGGTTCCCTAAGGCTAACTTAACTACCACAACTTAGCAAGGTCTACACCCTAAACTACACTTGCTACCCAAACATACAGTCCACAACAACACAACACAGAAAGTTGCACACGCAACACAACAACAACAACAAATAACAACAATTCTAAAGAAACAGTCACCACACAAAGAGAAAGATTAGCACCCTTTCCTTAGCTCCCAAGAGCTCAACAACGAGGGTTCCTAGAATGGTTACGGTTTCTACGGTTCGATCCTTCTGTTGTTGATGAGGCTGATCGAGCAGGGCTGGTAGGAGGAACGACAGAGATGGGTACGGCGTTGGGCAATCCGCAGCAAAGTGTCCATTTCATGCACACAAAGTGCATATTGCAAAGTAGCTTAGATCCGCCTGAATTCTGACTCTCATGCATTCTCGACCATGATGATCATTCATTCCACAAATAACACAATCTTCTGGTATTGAGACGTTACTTGAGGCATAAGTGGGCATATGATTTTGTGTTGGTTCTCCATTCGTTCTGATCATTCCACATGAGGACTAAGTTGGCATGAACGAAAATGCAATGAGTCAGCTCCTTTACGTCTGATATTCTTGATGAATAACCAAATTCCATACCTCATTCAGTGCACGAAGTTTCAGCTCCAAACCTTCTCTCCAAGGTTACTTGCCACCACATCAAAATTTAGCTTCAAAATGGCCGTAATGCACAACACATACCAAATCTACTCCTTAGGCTTGTCTCCTTAGCTAACATAGACCACCTTGTGTAGTATAAGAGCCACTTCATGGGCGTTTTTGAGCCTGACATGTTTTCAATAGCTCTCCCCTTCATTTTCCAAACGCCATTTTAAGCCAATTTTGCACTATTGGGTCTTTAATCTTTAAATCTCGTCTCCTTGTGCTCCAGCCTAATCCAACAATCTTCTTGGAATATATATGAAGCTTAGATGTCGTGGGTTTTAGATAAATAACTCATTCCTTGGTCCAAAACTCCATTACCAATTTGTAGCCCATTATGGGTACAAAAGGTATCTTCATGTCTTCATGCTCTCTACACATCTTGTGCCCATGATTTCTTCACCACAAGAATCCTTAATTTATTCTACACCATATCCAGGATTGATGTAAATTGACGTCCTCCACGTGGCATGCTCCTCTTGGTCGATCAGATAGCTTATGTGGACAATTGGGATCCATTCTCTCTCCTTTAACTTTTGTTGACTTTGACTTCAGAGTTGACCACTTCCAAAAGTAGAGGAATTTTAGAAAATACTCCTTTGAACTCCTTGACAATGTTTTCACATCTTGATTTGGCTTCCTTAGCACTTGGCTAGTCCATTTCGACCATATCTGCTACGACAACCTCCTTTTGTACCATCTTCACTTTGGCTCGATCCAACTTCATTTTTTCTTGACCAAAAGTATTATTTTATCCCATAATGATGACTGAGATAAATTCTTAATTGATTAGGACACTTTGGAATTTCACCATGCTCGACCTTGTCTGTTTCATAACTTCGGTTTTGTCTCCTCGACCAACTCTGGTTTCGACTCGACAATTATTCAAAATTATTCGACTGAACCTCTAATCATGTTTTCTAATAGCTTCTTCATACTTGGATGGCTTGATCTACATTCGTTGACTTGCTTTGACTTCATACCCTTGATGAGGGGTATTACACCGTCCATCTGTTTGTTGGAGCTGATCCACCTGCTGTTTTTCCTGATCAGAATAATCTTCACACCAAGTGAGTCTTTAGTCTGATCTGCATGCTTAGAATCAAACTGACCTGGATTCTGGTCCAACTCCTCTTCTCCCCTCTTCCATTCGGCCGCATACGGGTCTACTCGCTCGAGCTCGTCGATCAGGTTCTGTATCTCGCCCATGTCATGTTCCTCTTTTTGGCTCTTTGGTTTCTTTCATCCTGTTGCGTTTGAATTGAGGCGTGGTTACGTCTGGTTAGCCTACATGGCTGCTGGTTCGGTCTGAGATTGCATCTGGTGCATCGGGTCCAATGGTGGCCGCACCGTCCCCTCCTCCTTTATAAGAATTTGACTTCAATTCCAATTCATTCGCAAAAAAAAGGATCAAGTCAGAAACATTGAAAGTCGAATTAATGGTATTCTTACCTTAGAGATCAATCTGATAAGCATTGTTGTTGATTCTCTTAAGCACTTTGAGTGGACCATTTGTCCTTGGCATCAGGTTGGACTTCTTCTCATCAGGGAATCTGCCTTTCTAAGGTGAATCCACACGAGGTCACCTGGTTCGAGCACCAATTCTTTCATGCCTTTGTTCTTCTTTCTTGCATACATCTTGGTGCGTTCCTCTATGTTATTTTTGACCTTCTCATGCAAAGATCTAACAAACTCTGCCTTCTTCTGACAATCAAGGTTAGTTTGTTGTTTCAAAGGTAGAGCAAACAATCTAATGGAGACAGTGGATTGAATCCATAGACAACTTGAAAAGGAGTGTGTTTGGTTTTCGAGTGCATTGATCTATTACATGAAAATTCTACATGAGGACAACATTCTTTCCAAGTTCTGATGTTCTTTTTGATGATAGCACACGAAAGGGTAGAAAAAGTCCTATTCACAGTCTAAATTTGTCCATCAGTCTGTCGATGACAACTAGTTGCAAAATAGCAACCTAGTTCCTAGGTCTCCCTAGAAGATTTTACAGAAGTAGGTATGGAACTTAGAGTTTCTATCAGAAACTATTGTCCTAGGCATTCCATGCAATCTAACAACTTCTCTAAAGAATAAATCAGCTACTAAAGATGCATCATCATTTTTATGGCAAGGTATGAAATGTGCCATCTTAGAAAACTTGTCAACCACCGCAAAAATGCTATCTCTACCTTTCCTAGTTCTAGGCAGTCCCAAAACAAGGTCCATAGAGATGTCAAGCCATGGTTAAGTAGGAATACGGAGTGGAGTGTACAAACCTGTTGGTTGAACATTCGACTTTGACTGCTTGCACACGACACATCTTGAGCACACCTTCTCCACTTATTACTTCATGTTAGGCCAATAGAAGTGTTTCTACAAGGTAGACAGTGTCTTCGCTACGCCAAAGTGGCCCATCATCTCCCCTCCATAAGCTTCCTTAACATATAGTTCTCTCAAAGAACCACAAGGTACACACAAGCGGTTATCATAGAAAAGAAAACCTTTCACTTGATAAAACTTTCCACTAGCATGTTTTTCAGTGTCTCTAAAAGCTCCCTGAAACTCTGGATCATCAGCATAACAAGACTTAAGGTGTTCAAATCCCAAAAGCTTTGTTTCCATCGAAGATAAAAGAACATACCTTCTTGAGAGTGCATCAGTTACTATATTCTCCTAACCTCGCTTGTACTGGATGACATATGGAAATGTCTCGATGAACTCAACCCACCTAGCATGTCTCTTGTTCAGCTTCAGTTGCCCTTTGGATTCTTATGTGATTCATGATATGTATGGACCACAAACTCTTTCGGCCAAATGTAATGCTGCCACATATGAAGAGCTCTCACCAAAGCATACAGCTCCTGGTCATAGGTTCGGTAGTTCAATGTGACACCTCCAAGCTTTTCATTGAAGTAAGCTATAGTCCTTTTCTATTGCATCAGCACGGCTCCGATTCCCACTCCAGACGCATCACACACTATTTCAAAAGTTTTAAGAAAGTCAGGAAGTACAAGTAAAGGAGCACTAGTTAACTTCCCTTTTAGTAGATGGAATGCATCTTTCTGAGCTTGTCCCTATATGAATCCAACGCTCTCTTGATGACTTCAGTGAATGGTGAAGCAATTGTACTGAAGTCTTTCACAAACCTCCCGTAGAAGCCATCAAGTCCATGAAAACTCCTGACTTCTCCAATGGTTTTTGGGGTCGGCCACTCCTTGATAGCCTTCACCTTCTCTTCATCAACATGCATGCCCTGTCAAGTCACAATAAAACCTAAAAGACAAGGTTTACTGTCCCAAAAGAGCATTTCTTATAGTTAACATACAAGTTCTCTTTCCTAAGCATGTCTAAGACCTGTCTCAAATGCTCAACATGCTCTTTCAAGGTCTTACTATAAATCAGTATTTAATCAAAGTACACAACCACAAATCGACCTATGAGAGCTCTCAATACATGGTTCATCAGCCTCATGAAAGTACTAGGTGCATTAGTAAGACCAAATTGCATAACAAGCCACTCATACAATCCTAACTTAGTTTTAAAGGCAATTTTCCACTCATCTCCTTCTTCCATTCTAATATGGTGGTAACCATTCTATAAATCAATTTTAGAAAAGACACAAGAACCTTGTAGCTAATCTAACATATCATCTAAGTGAGGGTTGGATGTTTATACTTAACTGTGGTGTTGTTGATGGCTATGCAATCCACACACATGCGCCAGGTTCCATCCTTATTGAGTACCAGCATAACTTGTACAACACAAGGACTCATCCTCTCTCTGATGTGGCCCTTCTCCCAGAGATCATTGACTTGTTTCTGGAGCTCCTTAGTATCAACAAGATTGCTCCTTTATGCTGGGAAATTGGAGAGTGAGGCTCCTAGTACAAAGTCAATTTGATGCTCCATTCCTTCTTATGGGTGGTAAGCCAACTGGATTATCTTCTGTAAAGAAATCTCTATACTCCTGCAAAAGACTCTTAATCTCTTTTGGAATAATTGGCTCATGGTTAGCAACAATGGTTAGTAACTCTTTAAAAAAAATCAGAATCATGGGTTGTTGAGTGCTAAACGCCTCCTTGATTTCCTTAAAATAAGCAAAAAGGTTGTGAGTGCTAAACGCCTCCTTGATTTCCTTAGAATAAGCAAAAAGAAGCAAAAAGATACTAGCAACCTCTTTGTTTGAGGATTAAAGCATTTGTATCCCGTCTGAGTTGTGGAATATCCAATGAACATGGCTCTAGTACTCTTCGGTTCCAACTTGTTCCTCATTTCTCCTGGCACCATCACATAGCAAAGACATACAGATACCCTTAGATGATCCAGAGAGGGCCTGATCCTCTTGAGGACTTCAAATGGGGACTGATCCTTTAGAATTCTGGTTGGTATCTTGTTCATAAGGTAGAAAGCAGATATCACAACATCACTCTAGAACCTCTTTGAGACATTGGTTTGGAACATCATCGACCTTGCAACCTCCATGAGGTGTATGTTCTTCCTTTCAGCCACTCCATTATGTTGAGGGGTATAAAGACAAATCGTCTGGTGCCGGATCCCATGTTGAGATAGGTGTTGTTTGAATGCATGACATGTGTATTCCCCACCATAATCTTATATAAAAATCTTAATCTTGGCATTATAATGGTTTGAAACATAAGTTTGAAAATTTTTAAATGCATACGACCATCTCCAATGGCTTACACTATCTCTCTAAAATAGAGTGACTCTATAATAGAGTTGATTGTTGTTCCAATGGTCTCTATTTTAGAGTTGAAAATAGAGTGTTGAACAAAAAAATTACTCTATATATTGAGTCAACATATTTTCACTCCATTATAGAATACAAAATAGTGTACCATTGGAGATTTTTTTACATAAAACTCTATTTTAGTGTAAAAAATAGAGTGGGGTTGGAGATACCCTAAAGCACCCTATCTTTAATTTTAATGAGTGGTTATCCAGCTGTATTTAGATTTTTCATCAATGAATGTGATAAAGTACTTATAATTCTCTTTAGATAAACAAGGTTCAGTCCAAACATCGGAATGAACGAGATTAAAACATTTTTCATAGATAGTACTCGACTTCTTAAAGATTGTCTTACAATGTTTACCCAAAATGCATGCTTCACACTCATTATTTTTGATGACACCTTGTAACATCAAACTAAGAGCTCTAACATGGGGATGACCTAATCTGGCATGCCACAATGCATCATTATTCAAAGCAGAAACATAACTAAATGAGTAACTAGAACTTGAAACAAGAATAGTGTCTTCAAGCATATAAAGATCTACCTTGATTACTCCTTTTCCGATCAACTTATTGCTCTCAATATTCTCAATATCCTATAACTTCACATCATTAGGAATAAAGATAACATTGCATTGTAAATCAGTAGTGCATCTCTTGACAGATAATATATTAGAACTAACCTAAGGCATATAGAAAGCTCTGCACTCTTTATCAAAAAAGTTCAGTTTCTCAATTCCTTTTATTGCTACTCTATCACCATTTGCAATCATCACATGACCATAGCAGTTTCTATATCTTTAATGAGACTGGTGTCACTTATCATATGATGATAAGCACCAGAATTAACAATCAATGGTTTAGTTAGAACACTAGCACTAGTATATGATATATGTGATTCTCAACAATCAATGGTTTAGTTAGAACACTAGCAGTGGTATATGATTTATGTGAGTCTCCTAGAGCATTTATTTGATCAAAAGTCTTAGGCAATCTATGAGCAGAATATGAATATCCAAGGGTGTTTCCGAGTGTGTTACAGTTATCCTTAAGAGATTTGGTGAGGGCATCAATGTCGGACTCTTTATGACCTCTTTGTCCATGTTCTTTGCTGAAGAGTGTTGAGATGCCATGCCCTTCCTTTCACCTTCACTCATGGTAGACCCAAATCCAGAAGGACCGGCTTCAGTTTCTTCATTAGAAAGGTGACCTCTTGCTTCCATTTCCTTCATGAACTTAGTTAGCTTGAGGTGGGGATGAAGGATTCAGCACTGACTCCTCTTAAGACCCGACTTCTTGCAATGATCACAGTTGCCTCCAAACCTCCTGTCCTCACCAAACCTTCTTTCTTCAGGTCTATATGCAGCTTTGTCAGCCTGAACCACTTCTGATTTGTTAGCTGGGAACAAGTCTCCCTTCCAACCAAACAATCCGAGAGACCCTTCCACCTTTTGGATCTGTGCACACACCTCTTGCAAAGATGGAAACTTTGGTGCTATCAGCATGTGCTTGTTAAGATCTATAAAGAACGGATTCAGAGTCAGCAGCAGCACAAAGAGTTGATCTTGTTCACGCCTTTCCTTCAAGGTGTCTTGATCAGTAGTGTTTGGCCTCAGCATTTGCAGTTCACACCATAAAGCTCTGAACTTTCTAAGATGTTTTCTAAACTCCACCTCTTCTTGCACAAGTGTGTTGATATCTCTCTTCAACTTAAACACTGGGCTCGGATTTGATGTGTTACCATAGACCTTTTGGAGAGTCTCCCATAGGCTTTTTGGCGTCTCACAGTAGCTATAGGCCTCCAAGATTGAAGCTTCCAAGGAGCTTTGTATGAAAGTTAACATCATTTTGTCTTCATGCGCCCACTTCTCTTGATCGACCAAAGCAAGCTCTTGTTCTCCTCCTCCTTCTTGAGCTACTTGTTTTGGAACTCCATCACTTATGTAGTTCCATAAACCCTTGCTCCCTACTGCGGTATTCACAAATCTTGACCACAACAGGTAGTTTCCACCACCCTTGAAAGTAACTGAACCGGCCAAGGTTTTGTTTCCTTCCATCTTGTTCTTGAGTCACATGGATCTAGAAAGCTTGGATGTTGAATGAAGCTGAAGAACACTTGAGATTAGACCCCAGAAAACGAGCAACTTGGCTCTCATACCATGGGATTTTTAGACAAGAATAGAATAGAAAGAGTATCTTGGACAAAATAGAGAGAATAAAAAGATTAAAGAATGATTTATTTGTAGATTTGTTTAGAACTCATCACGAACAAAAAGAGAGAAATTATAGACTGAAATGTATGATTTATTCATTAGAAGAGGTTACATTATATAGGAGGAGATACAAGGGTTTTCGAGAAGAGAAGACCAAAGCATGTGTGGTTAAGGGAAGAGGCGCGCCCGGTCTGAATCATGTGGCTCTGGTGGCTCACATGTTTGATGCAAGAGTATCTTGACCAGATACACTTTATCTTTACAAATTGCTCCTTTTGTCAAGCCAAGACCGGACCTTATCCATAAACAGTCTTCTTCTCCCATCTGCCTTATCTCCAAACAGTAACAAACAAAAGCCTCTCCTTGGAATAGAGTCTTCGACCATTTCATGGTAACTCCTTCATTTACCATTTTAACCAAAGTAACAATGTTGTACGGACAAAGCCTTGTCCGTACACACTGCCCTATTTTCACATGCTCAAAATGGTTGAAAGGTCGATTTCCAAACTTCCCTTGGTCGACTGGTCCGTACGGACACGCCGTACAATTCATACTATTCGTACCGTCCATACCATTTCCCAACTTTTGCCTAAGCTTCTCATCTCTTCCTTTCTTCATGCTAAACCCTTCTAGACATCCTCTTCTATAATGTTAAATCCACATTTCAACATCCTAAACCACTTAATTTCTTTCGAAAAATCTCTCTACTAACTTCATTCTTCAGTTCTATTTGATTACTTTCTGTTTATCTTGAACAACATCCTTTTGTCCAGTGGATATTAGGACTGTTCTTGCGAGTTTTTGGGCTGTTCTTCACGATTTCTCTCCATTACTCTTCATATCTCTTCATTTCTTCACTATTGAAATAGAGATTAGCTTGTTTCTGCCTGCCTTCTATCCTGTCCAGTGTTCAAAATTAAATTTTCTACTCATTTCACTCTATTACCCACTGGACAATAGCAAGTTAAAACGGAGCAACACAAGCAAATTGTCATTCCGGTCACTCTGAAAGGTTTAAACAACCTGCTTTGGTCAAGATTGACCAAAACTGCCCTTTGCGGAAGAGGTGTATAGGAGAATATCACCTCAAGAGAAGCCGAAGATAAATCACACAAGGAGAATATAGAACAGAAGTTGTAGTGACAGATGAATGAAAATGGACTAAGGAGGATTTCATGGTGTTGTCTATCTTGCAAAGTTTTCTGAATGGTCCCATTACAGAAGCCAACTCCTACTTTGAAACAGGAAAGGAGTTGTGGGATACCTTACAAAAGCTATATGGAAACACTTCAAACCTCAGTCAGAGTCTTTGAAATGAAGAAGGGAATCAACAACTTGCATTAGGAGGATATGGACTTTACCAAGCGCTTAGGAAAGTTCAGAGAATTGCGGGCTGGGCTGGAGATGCTAAGGCCAAGCACCACTTCTTAACTTCAAGAGATTAAATGGACACAACAAACTTTGAGAGTGAAGATGGTTCTTGGTGCAAGAATATGGCAAGACTTCTGAAGATTGTTTGGAAGACTCTAGGAGAGTCCATAAGTTTATACAAAGCTACAAGAGAGTCCAAAATGGGTTAACAAGACATGGAAGAAGGCTGTGGAGCAGTTAGGCTGCAAATGGACGAGTGTACAAGTTTAAGGGCGAGTAGTAAAGATGGTACGGACGGTATGACCGTACTGCACGGACCATCTCACCCAAACTCAAACACACTCGTCCATCTTAGCCAATTTTGAGTTGGTGCATTAATAGGGCACAAAGTGCACGGACAGGATGGTGCAATATGGATCAACCTCAACTTAAAGGATTTGAAGGTCATGTGTGAGCAAGCTAGGTCACTACTTAATGTGTGGTTCAAAGGTCAGGATATGGGGATTATTGGCTTAATCCATGAGTTATTTGGATTAAGAGAAGCTGAGAGCTCTTGTATCAGCTTTGGAACTACTTTGATCAACCGTCAATAACAATGAAGTTCGACCACAAGAAGATGGACGAACATGACATGATCATTACTCTAACAAGAGCTTGTAAACATAAACAACTTGCAACATGGACGAGTGGGAGAGAGTGGAGTGGTCGACAATGGAGCTAAAGAAGAAGCATAGGGACCGGAGCTTTACTTGGGCCAAGAAGATCATTAGCATTGATCAAATGGGCCTAAGGAACAAGTGTAATGGATCAGAAGCAACTTGGATCGAATTCAAGATGGAGATGGCTGAACAAGGGCCTTGCAAGTCCGAAAAATGGAAGGATCGACCATCTTGGTTCAAGTTGGCCGGTTTGCTTAGATTAGGTGTTTTTTATGATTTCTGCATATTTAAAGCCTTTCAGTTTAGGGTTGGTCTTTCATAAACCCATTAGAAATAGGTTTTGCCTTTTCCTTTTTAGATTAGGAATATGATTTTCTAGTTAGGTTTTTCAGTCTTGTCTTTATAAGCCAAAGCTCTCCACATAATGTACTTACACATTTTTATAATAAAAACCTAAGCTTTTGGCTTTCTTTTTGAGTCTCCTTTTGGAAACACCCCTTCTTGTTCACGTGGTGGGCAAGGTCTTATCATCAAACTAGTTTGAGTGATCGTTCGTGATACATCTTAGACACTAAGCAGGCTGCACCTGTGTCTGAAGAGGCGCTACATATCTTTAGAGCGTTTCACATCTTTAAAGAGAAGTCCATCATCATCAACTGTCATCATCCACGTCCAGGAGTTATATAGGCTCAAGGATGCACCACCAACTTCCTTCAAGTGATCTTTTTGACGAGGCTTCAATTCAAGACCTAATCAATATGTATCAAGCTGTTTGAGCTATATGAGGCCGTACCAAGTGGTATCGGAGCCCCTTCAAGGTTTAGGGTTTTTGTTTTGACCTAATTATCACGTGAATATATCATATACCCTGTAAAACTTAGGGACAGAGATGAGCGCGAAGAAACAAGGGAGTTGTTGCAAAAGAGGAGAGAAACCAAAATCAGGCTGAGCTTTATAGAGGTATCCAATTACCCAACATGCATCCATTTGGGCACAACCTACGACTGCCCAAGAAGAGCTTATGACTTAATATGGTTGTGATCCCCAAAGAAATTCGCAGCTACTTCAAACCCATTTTGATTATCCTGACTATTTAAAAAGCAAACAGTTTGATGATTACCTCAAGAGTATAATAGATCAATCACTCACTGCATTGATTCAAAAAATAAAACTGAGGTCAATACTAAGACAAGCATTAGTAAGCGATGAATCAAGGTGTTATAACAAGGAAGATGCGGAGCAGAAACAAGAGTGAACTGGTACTGATCACTTCTGTGCAAGAATATAAATTGGGAATTCAGATGAAACAAGAGGAGAACCAACCATCCATGTATGATCACGTGATTGATCTATTGAAGACTGAAGAAGGAGGACTTTGTAATACCCATGATCTAGGGTATCTAATCATTGCAAGTCAACGAATGTAGATCATGCCATCCAATTATGAAGAAGCTATGAGAAGACATTAGTAGAGGTTTGGTTGAAGCATTTTCAAGAATGGTCGAGTTGAAACCAGAGTTGGTTGAGGAGACATAACTTAAGCTTCGAAAACGGAGAAGGTCGAGCGTGGTAAATTCCAATATCTTCCAATCAAGTAAGAATTTATCTCAGTCATCATTATGGGATAAAATAGGACTTTTGGTCGAGACAAAATGAAGTTGGATCGAGCCAAATTGAAGATGGTCTAGAAGGACGTTGCTTTGGCCGATATGGTCGAAATGGGCTAGCCAAGAGTAATGGAAGCCAAATTAATATGTGCAAACATGGTAAAGGAGTTTAAAGGAGTATTTTTCTACAATTCTTCAACTTTTGAAAGTGGTCAACTCAGAAGTCAAAGTCAACAAAAGTCAAAGGAGGGAGAATGGATCCAATTGGTCCACAAAAGCTATTTGATCGACCAATAAGAGCTTGCCTCATGGAAGAGACCAATTTCAATCAATCCTGGATATGGTGTAGAATAAATTA
The DNA here is from genome assembly GCA_905132765.1 of Moricandia arvensis. Classification (NCBI taxonomy): domain Eukaryota; kingdom Viridiplantae; phylum Streptophyta; class Magnoliopsida; order Brassicales; family Brassicaceae; genus Moricandia; species Moricandia arvensis. The sequence continues at coordinate 106,947 of CAJHQP010000696.1, forward strand.
AGGAGTCTTATGGTAAAGAAATCATTGGCAAAACATATGTAGAGAGAATGAAGACATGAAGATACCTTTTTTACCCATAACGGACTACAAATTGGTAATTGAGTTTTGGGCCAAGGAATGGGTTATTTTTTCAAACCACGGCATCTAAGCTTCATATATGATCTAAGAAGAGTGTTGGATTGGGATGGAACACAAGGAGAAGAGATTTGATGCCTGAAGACCCAAGAGTTCAAAATATGGTTAAATTGGCGGTTTGGAGAATGAAAAGAAGAGCTATTGGAAACATGTCAGGCACAAAAACGGCCATGCAGTGGCTCTTATAATACACAAGTTGGTATATGTGAGCTAGGGATACAAGCCTAAGGAGTAGATTTGGTATGTGTTGTGCATTAAGGCCATTTTGGAGCTAAATTTTTATATGGTCGCAACTAACCTTGGAGAGCAAGTTTGGAGCTGATACTTCTTTCACATAATGTCTGGAATTTAGTTATTCTTCTAGAAGATGGGACGTAAAGGATCTGATTCATTGCATTTTCGTTCATGCATGGTTTTGGAGCATAAAATGGAGACAAGTGTAGAACCATGTGTCATGTGTTCCCATCCAATTCTATGTCTATAAATAGGACCCTTAGGTTGAGTTTTAGAACTTAGAAATTCCCCTGAGCTTTCTGGTGCGACCACCATTGGGTCAAATGCAACCTCCAGTCAATCCAACTGCCAAGACGCCAAGGAACCAGAGGAGGAGGCTTACCAGGGAGAGATCCAGGAGCTGATGGAGGAGCTAGAACAAGTAGATCCCTATGTAGCCGACTGGATGAGTGGAGAGGAAGAGATGGACCAGAATGCAACTCAAGATGACTTGATCTTCTCAGTTGGACCGATTACAAGAACAAAGACAAAAGCTCAGAGGCAAGCTTTACTAGCTCTGCTTGAGCACGTGAGACAAGAGGAGGAATCAATCAAGAGTGAAGAACCAGCATGTTGGTTTAATGTGATTTCAATTTGTACTTTATTTGAACCAGCAAACCAAAGACAATTAGAATTAGGATTTTCGATTCAGAGTAGTAAACCAATTACAATTGGGTTTAGGGTTAGGGTTAGACAAAACCAAAACCAATTCGGTTTAGGTTTAGGGTTTGACAAAACCAAAACCAACTCGGTTTAGGTTTAGGGTTAGACGTAGCTTTCTATTTAAGCAAGCACCGCATGCAGCTTGAAACTCATTCAATAAACTCGAAACCTTTTAGCAATTTGCTTGCCTAGTTCTTCTGCTTTCTCTGTTCAGCTAAAGGAACATTGATCATCATCTAAAGGAAGGAATTCCTTGTGATCCATCAACGACAATACAAGGTAATCTTGTGTCATTGAGTAGCAACACATCTCTGAGGCATCCCCATCGCCAAGGAGAGCAGTTCATCATCAGATCTGAGTGCTAGTAGCCTCTTGATCAACCCTCTATCCATCCCCTTCAAGTGATCCGTGGAAAACAAGCCTATCCAGGCCGCACCAAGTGGTATCAGAGCCACTTGAAGGTTAGGGTTCGTGTTTGTCTACTCAGATCTATCATTCCATCAAATACTTCTTCTCTTTCTATCTGTTGTAAGCTGATCCGGCCAACCCCTAAAGAAAAATCAAAAGAAAAAGTGGTCTAAGATCTAAAAACAAAAAGAGATCGGCCAAATCAAAAAAAAAAAAGAACAAAGAGCTGAGGAGAAATCCAGCTGGGGTGGTAAAGCGGATTGGTGACCAAACTCTTTCAATCTGTCTATCTAAATCACTTGGGATAAAAGTTCTAGAGCTTAGGTGAAAGAGCTTTGAATCTTAACTGAACTCGTGAGAAAGGCAGAGACTTGGCAACTAAAACCGAGTGAGAGAGAGCTTTGCTTGTTATTTTGCTTCTTCTAACTTGATTTTCAGGTTACTATGGCTGAAAGAAGAGAAGGAGAGGACGTGGGAGAACCTGTTGTTCCACAAATCCGGCTTGATCAACTGCACTTTGAAGCCATGATCGCTGAGATAACCAGGAGAATGGAGAGAGTTAACCGAGCTAACATTGATTTACCTGGTATTGATCATGCTGCAGGTGTAGGTGCTGGACGAGCTAGGATGAGACCTAGGAGAGGAGCTCATGCAGTGGAAGAGGATGAGGAGCAACTTGAGTCCGCAGAAGAGAGTGAAGGAGACTCACTGGATGGACAACGACCTAGGCACCACAACAGACGGGTGCAGGCTGATGACAACCTTGGTAGCCTCAAGTTGAGGATACCACCATTCCATGGCAAGAATGATCCTGACGCCTACTTGGAATGGGAGAAGAAGATAGAGTTGGTCTTCGGTTGTCAACACTACACTGAGGAGAGGAAGGTCAAGTTAGCAGCCACTAAATTCTGTGGATATGCTATCAACTAGTGGGAGCAGATTGCAACAACAAGGAGGCGCAATGGAGAACCCCAAATCACTTCTTGGTTTGAGATGAAAACCTTGATGAAGAAGAGGTTTGTCCCTGCTCACTATGGACGAAACCTTCACCAAAGATTGGGAAGACTTTCTCAAGGAACAAAGAGTGTAGAGGACTATCACCAGGAGTTGGACACACCCATCATGAAGGCTGAAGTGGTTGAGGATGCTGAAGCAACCATGGCTAGATTCCAAGGAGGACTCAACCGGGATATCCAAGATAGGCTGGAGCTACAAGATTATGAGGACATGGATGAGTTGTTGCATAAAGCCATCCTGATTGAGCAACAAAACAAAAGGAGAAGCACTGCCAAGTCTCAATTCGGATCTGCTTCAAAACCAGTCTACTCAAAGGATGACAAGTCCTTCTCTAAGCCTAAAGAGGGAACCTCAGCAGTAGGTTCCACGCGAGATGACAAGGGCAAAGGACCAGCAACACCTGCTAGGTCCCGGAATGTCAAGTGCTTTAAGTGTCATGGCTTTGGATACTATGCTAATGAGTGTACCAACAAGAAGGTCATGATCAAGCTCGACAATGGAGATGTAGTTTCAGAGGATGAAGAGGAGCTATCTGAGGAGGACGTGGATTACCCTATCAAGGGAGAGCTTCTAGTCACCAGGAGGACTCTCAATGTTCAACCAAAGGCGAAAGAACATGAACAGAGAGAGAACTTGTTTCACACCAGGTGTTTAGTCCTAGACAAGGTGTGTAGCTTGATAATTGATGGAGGGGGCTGCACAAACGTGGCAAGTGAGACACTAGTGAACAAGCTGAGCCTTACTGTCCGCAATCACCCCAAGCCATACACACTCCAGTGGCTAAGTGAAGAAGGTGAAATGCGAGTGACCAAACAAGTGATGGTGCCCCTGACCATTGGGAGATATCAGGATGAGATCACTTGTGATGTCCTACCTATGGAGGCTAGTCACCTTTTGCTGGGACGCCCATGGCAATATGACAAGAGGGCAGTGCATGATGGCTACACGAATAGGCATTCCTTGTTCACAAGGAAAGAAACATCACTCTGGTGCCAATGACTCCACAAGAAGTGCATCAAGATCAGGTGCAACTTAATCTGAGAAGAGAAGAAGCTAAGGCCACAGTTTCAGCTTCACTCAAGGAGGACACGGCCAAGGTAAGTACTCATAACCTTTTTTCTTCTTCTAAAGATATCAAGGAGGCATTGAACACTCAACAGCCCATGATCCTTGTTTTGTTCAAAGAGTTACTAACCACCGGGGCTAATCATGAACCAGTTATTCCAAAAGAGATTGAGTGTCTTTTGCAGGAGTATAGGGATGTCTTTCCAGAAGATAATCCAATTGGTTTGCCACCCATCAGGGGCATTGAGCACCAAATTGACTTTGTACCAGGAGCTTCACTCCCAAACCATCCAGCATACAGGACCAATCCTGTTGAGACCAAGGAGCTTCAGAAACAAGTCAATGATCTCTTGGAGAAGGGCCACATCAGAGAGAGCATGAGTCCTTGTGCTGTACCGGTTCTACTGGTACCCAAGAAGGATGGAAGCTGGCGCATGCGTGTGGATTGCCGAGCCATCAACAACATCACAGTTAAGTATAGACATCCTATCCCTCGCTTAGATGACATGTTAGATGAGTTACACGGTTCATGTGTCTTTTCTAAGGTCGACTTAAAGAGTGGTTACCACCAGATTAGAATGAAAGAAGGAGATGAGTGGAAAACTGCTTTTAAGACTAAGTTAGGATTGTATGAATGGCTTGTCATGCCATTTGGTCTTACTAACGCACCTAGCACTTTCATGAGGTTGATGAACCATGTCTTGAGAGCTCTTATAGGTCGATTTGTCGTTGTTTACTTTGATGATATTCTCATTTACAGCAAGACCATGAAAGAACATGTTGAGCACTTGAGACAGGTTTTAGATGTGCTTAGGAAAGAGAATCTGTATGCTAATTACTAGAAGTGCTCATTTGGAACAGATAACCTTGTCTTTCTAGGTTTTGTTGTTACATCACAGGGCATACAGGTTGATGAAGAGAAGGTGAAGGCTATCAAGGAGTGGCCGACTCCTAAAACCATTGGAGAAGTCAGAAGTTTTCATGGACTTGCTGGCTTCTACAGGAGGTTTGTGAAAGACTTCAGCACCACTGCTGCCCCACTCACTGAAGTCATCAAGAAGAATGTGGGATTCACATGGGGACAAGCTCAGGAAGATGCATTTCTGTTGTTGAAAGGGAAGTTAACCAGTGCTCCTTTACTTGTACTCCCTGACTTTCTTAAAAACTTTTGAGATAGAGTGTGATGCATCTGGAGTGGGAATTGGAGCCGTGCTGATGCAAGAAAAGAGGACTATAGCTTACTTCAGTGAGAAGCTTGGAGGCGCCATATTGAACTACCCAACCTATAACATGGAGTTGTATGCCTTGGTGAGAGCTCTACAAACGTGGCAGCACTACCTTTGGCCTAAAGAGCTCATGATCCATACAGATCATGAATCTCTTAAGCATATCAAAGGGCAACAGAAGCTGAACAAGAGGCATGCTAGGTGGGTTGAGTTCATTGAGACATTCCCTTATGTCATCCAGTACAAACAAGGTAAGGAGAATGTAGTCGCTGATGCACTCTCAGGAAGGTATTTTCTATTATCTTCTATGGAAACAAAGCTTTTGGGGTTTGAACATCTTAAGTCTTGTTATGCTGATGATCCAGAGTTTCAGGAAGCTTTTAGAAACACTGAGAAACATGCTAGTGGAAAGTTTTATCAAGTGAAAGGGTTTCTTTTCTATGATAACCGCTTGTGTGTACCTTGTGGTTCTTTGAGAGAACTATATGTTAGGGAAGCTCATGGAGGAGGGTTGATGGGACACTTTGGTGTAGCCAAGACACTTTCTACCTTGCAGGAACACTTCTATTGGCCTAACATGAAGAAAGAAGTGGAGAAGGTGTGCTCAAGGTGTGTCGTGTGCAAGCAGGCCAAATCCAAGGTGCAACCAACAGGTTTGTATACTCCACTCCCTATTCCTACTGAACCTTGGGTTGACATCTCTATGGACTTTGTTTTGGGACTGCCTAGAACAAGAAAGGGTAGAGATAGCATCTTTGTGGTGGTTGATAGGTTTTCTAAGATGGCACATTTCATACCTTGCCATAAGACTGATGATGCATCCTTGGTGGCTGATCTATTCTTTAGGGAAGTTGTTAGGTTGCATGGAATGCCCAGGACTATAGTTTCTGATAGGGACTCCAAGTTCCTTAGCTATTTCTGGAAAACATTGTGGGGGAAATTAGGAACTAGATTGCTATTCTCAACCACTTGTCATCCACAAAGTGATGGGCAAACTGAGACTATCAATAGGACCTTGTCTACTCTCTTGCGTGCTATCATCAAAAAGAACATTAGGACTTGGGAAGATTGTTTACCGCATGTAGAGTTTTCATACAATAGGTCAATGCATTCAGCCACTAAGCTCACCCCTTTTCAAGCCGTCTATGGATTCAATCCCTTGTCTCCATTAGACTTGTTTGCTTTACCTTTGAAAGAACAGACTAACCTTGATGGTCAGAAGAAGGCCGAGTTTGTTAGATCTTTGCATGAACAGGTCAGGAGAAACATAGAGGACCGCACCAAAATGTATGCAAGAAAGAAGAACAAAGGCAGGAAAGAATTGGTGCTAGAACCAGGTGATCTCGTGTGGATCCATCTTAGGAAGGAAAGGTTTCCTAATGAGAGAAAGTCCAAGCTGATGCCAAGGACAGACGGTCCATTCAAAGTACTCAAGAGGATCAACAACAATGCTTACCAGATTGATCTCCAAGGTAAGTACACCATTAGTTCAACATTCAACTTTTCTGACTTGATCCCTTTTGTGGCAGATGAATCGGATTTGAGGTCAAATTTTTTTAAAGGAGGAGGGGATGGTGCGACCACCATTGGGTCAAATGCAACCTCCATTCAATCCAACTACCAAGACGCCAAAGAACCAGAGGATGAGGCTTACCAGGGAGAGATCCAGGAGCTGATGGAGGAGCTAGAACAAGTAGATCCCTATGTAGCCGACTGGATGAGTGGAGAGGAAGAGATGGACCAGAATGCAACTCAAGATGACTTGATCTTCTCAGTTGGACCGATTACAAGAACAAAGACAAAAGCTCAGAGGCAAGCTTTACTAGCTCTGCTTGAGCACGTGAGACAAGAGGAGGAATCAATCAAGAGTGAAGAACCAGCATGTTGGTTTAATGTGATTTCAATTTGTACTTTATTTGAACCAGCAAACCAAAGACAATTAGAATTAGGATTTTCGATTCAGAGTAGTAAACCAATTACAATTGGGTTTAGGGTTAGGGTTAGACAAAACCAAAACCAATTCGGTTTAGGTTTAGGGTTTGACAAAACCAAAACCAACTCGGTTTAGGTTTAGGGTTAGACGTAGCTTTCTATTTAAGCAAGCACCGCATGCAGCTTGAAACTCATTCAATAAACTCGAAACCTTTTAGCAATTTGCTTGCCTAGTTCTTCTGCTTTCTCTGTTCAGCTAAAGGAACATTGATCTTCATCTAAAGGAAGGAATTCCTTGTGATCCATCAACGACAATACAAGGTAATCTTGTGTCATTGAGTAGCAACACATCTCTGAGGCATCCCCATCGCCAAGGAGAGCAGTTCATCATCAGATCCGAGTGCTAGTAGCCTCTTGATCAACCCTCTATCCATCCCTTCAAGTGATCCTTGGAGAACAAGCCTGTCCATAGAGGCGGAGCTCCCTCATGCTGGTTGGTTGCACCTAGACTAGAAAGTGTGGCCGTCCCGGTGGTATATCACTCGCGGTGGGACTCTTCGGTGATCTTCTTGGACCATGGAGTTAAATTGGGAGTAAACCAATTCTCCAATTGTGGAGTGACCTACCCTCCATGGCTTGTCATGCGAAAGTGGGTCGCACCCATGGACGAGCGCTGCATGACGATGCGGCCCGGGTTAGATTGGGAGAAGCCCAATTCCCAAAGATGATGTTTCTCGACCATGTGACTCTGGTGTTTATGGTCGGGAGTGTTCAGGGAGGAGGGTTAGGGCTCCATGTCTTCTACTATGCACGTAACCTTACAGGTTTGGGCGTTTGTGGGGTGCGGCGGACGAGCCCAGGCGTAGTTTTCCGGTGTTGTTTGCAATAAGTAAGATGTTTCTATTTTCACTCGCTTTGTTTTTCATGGGTACCCGTTTTACTCGTTGTTTTCTTTTTAATGCTGTACTCTGAGGACTTTAGTTGAGTTCTGGACGTTTTAAACTAAATAAAAGTATGTTTTTTTTTAAATCCCCATAGCACGCTGATAGTTGAAGAGAATGAAGAAGAATCTGATCACTTGGAGGGTATGAACTTTTTCCAAGGCAAGGAGGACATTCTGCAAGCATCATTCGATTCATTCAGCTTCCAATTTGGCTATGGCAATGAGTTGTGTGAGGCAATTGAGATCAGTTCATCTGATGTGGAAATCATTGAACAACCACCACCATAAGTTATCGAGATATCATCGGACATCAGAATGGCAGTCAATATTATCGACATCAGTTCTCGAGAGTCATGTCCGTGGATCCCAGTACCAGTTTAGAGTTCAACATTCTCGTTTGAAGAGTCTATCGATTTCAGTTTGGAGAGTATTGGGAAAACCTCTGATCCACACTACGAGTTTCGTTATTCGCCACTGCCAACGGAGTCACCATCAGTCAACCAAAAAGATGGACCACAAGCAAGTGAAGTGGACATGGAAGTTTAGGAAGAAATCACAAGAGAAGTTCAAATGATGGAAGGTATTCAGAATGGAATGATCAGAACGAGTGGAGAATCAACACAGAATGCTATGCCAGCTTATGCCTCAAGCAACGTCTCAATACCTGAAGATTGTCTTATGTGTGGAATGGATGATCATCGTGGTCGAGAATGAATGAGAGTCAGGAGTCAGGCGAATCTAAGCTACTTTGCGATATACACTTTGTGTGAAGGAAGTGGACACTTTGCTGCAGATTGCCGAAGACCCAATGTAATCAGAGTCGTACCCATCTCCGTCGTTCCTCTTACGAGCCTGCTCGATCAGCCTCATCTATAACAGGGGGATCGAACCGTAGAAACCATAACCTTTCTAGGAACCCTCGTCGTTGAGCTATTGGGAGCTAAGATAAAGGGTGCTAATCTTTCTCTTTGTGTGGTTTTCGTTGTTTTAGTGTTGTTGTTATTTTTTGTTGTTGTGTTGCGTGTGCAACTTTCTGGGTTGTGTTGTTGTGGATTGTATCTCCGGGTAGCAAGTGTAGTTTAGAGTGTAGACCTTGCTAAGTTGTGGTAGTTAAGTTAGCCATAGGGAACCTTATTTGTGCTTAAGAAAGTGTGAACCCTAGAGTTTAGGAAGCCGGTCCTTATTCATAGGCAAGAATGTGTTGTGAGTGATTGTGGTGTCGGAAGAAAAGGAACCATGACATGGTGAACTTTGACAGTATTCAGCATAGGCTTCACTAGTGTAAGTTCTTCGAATGCCCGAGGACAGAGAGAGAAGCCGAGTTCTGCACCCATTACCATCAATGCCACTGCTAAGAGAAAGGAGTCGTTTAAGAACTGACAAATAGCGAGATCCTGAAGAAAGGCATACGAGGTGATCGAGAAATTGGAAACCACAGTCTGGTGTCTCGCTGGAAGTTCGACTCGTATACACATTGATACCCGACAAGCGAGGACCAAGGCCTCTGCTCTTTTGTCGGTATCAGGTAGGTAACACCTACCGCGTTGCAATTTTTGAACTGTCTATCCATACTCGAGAGATTTGACCACGTCCCTCAAACACCTCTCCATTCATGTCCCTCCAAAACAACAGGGCTCAACCGCTAAGGGGGAACAGTGCGCAGCCGCTTCAAGACTCCACGACCTTCATAGCGAGTCGGGACCAGAGAAGAAGAAACATATGCTCGCGTTCGACGAACCAGCGGAGGGTACGCCTCGTCAGAACCATCCACCGCGGGATTACCACCGTCATCTCCTCTGAACTGCTTCTGCGCTTCAGCGACCAGCAGCCGTTGCAACAAACTGAGACCGGCAATGTCCGACATTGCATCGCGATGAAACAGATCAAAATCCTCGAGCAGTTTGTTGGTGGTCTCGTCCCCGGTCGGGCTGGAAGTAGTCGCCACCGCCTTTCCATTCTCTTCCCGAGAGAACAGTCTCTTCAGAAGCATTTTATTTACCTTAGCGACTAAAAGCTATATATGCTACAAACAACACTTAGAGAGAGAAAGTAGAGAGATGGGAGAGAGAATACCTGAGATTGCAGAGAAGAATGGGAAGAATGATGAGGGTATCCATATTTATAGGGGAACGGAGCGGCGCAGTTCCCACAAACCATAATTAGGTCTATAACAGGCCTAGTAGGGCCTCAAACCACCCTTTTTTCTTGCGACCCTTCGGCTTCCAGTATAAATGGGCCTGGCCTTGAAAAAAAAGAAACCGTCTTGACGACGGTTAGAATTCCAGCGACTGATCAACCCCCTATGCAAACAGGTCCTGTCCGCCAAATTTCTTCTCGCTACCTGATACGAACCATCCGTCCTCGACAGAGGACTTCTCAGAAAAAGTCCTTCAATACTCGCTGTATAAATGCATCTTCAAAGCCACCTGACGAGAAAACAACCCGGCATCCGAAGAATCAACTTGATGGAACCGGGATAACGCAAAGCGTCCTGAGCTTTTCTGTGGCACCACTCCAGCTACTTTTGAACCAGGACTTACAAATCCATCGAGATCAGCTACATCGATCATCAATAGACTGGGGGGGCTTACTGTAGGAGGTGGATTGCATCCCCTTACAAGGCCCAAGAAATAGCTGGCCTGGCCTATCAGATTTAGAGTCAAGCCCCAACAGTCGGCTCACGGCTCGGAACGAGCGGCTCATATGTGTCGCCTCTAAGACTGGTTTTAGTCGGAGGAGGGTATTTAGTCGGCTCCCTGGACCGACTAATGGGAAAGGACGACCCAATGGCGCGGGAAGCCGGCCCGTTCGAACAAAGCCTATTTAGAGAATCAACCTAGGGCATCCTTAAGAAGACAATGCCTATAAAATGGAAGGAGGGAGCAAACAAGAGGGGGACTCTAGCAAAAAATACACGTACGTTGGCTAGAATTAAGGTTTTGAATCTATTCTGTTCTAGTCGGTTTACTTTCACGCTCAGTACCTTTCCGGCGACTTAGCTTTCGCCAGTATTTGTAACTGTCACCTTTCCTTTATAAACCACCGTTAATCAAAGAAACACTTCTTGTCATACCCACAATCGAGTTAGGCCCAAGCCGTGCGAGCCAGCCAAACTCAGATCTAATAATGCTTGTGTTCTTTAGGTTTATACTTGTATCCAACACTCGTTTATCTATCTAAAGACACTCTTGGGTGATTGTAACTCTTAAGGGAGTAAGGGGAATTTCCCCTCTCCACTCTATAATACCAAATTGTTCTTGATTCAGTCTCTCTTTAGTCTCTCCCTTTCTTAATCTCTCAAATCTCTCTAAGTGTCTCCTAGAATCTCCTTCTGGTTCAAGTTAACATTAAGTGAAACCAGATCCTTATCCTTCATCATTTTGATTTATCTCTGTCCCTAAAGGGATTATCCAACGCACACGATCCTACACTCTGAAAATCTAACACATCTTTATCATGTGTTGCCTCTGAATCATCTTGCCTTTGTTGTTGAGAGTCAGGTTCAGTGTCCCCCTCAGGATCAAGATGATCTACTTGTGCAGCTTCTTCTCCAAGTCTTTCATTCATTGTGGAAGTAGGTGATCTCCTTAGTTCCTCACTGGCTTGACGCTGAGTGATACCAAGGCTTTTCATAATGATGCGCAGATTGTTTGTCGTATCAATGGGTCCATGTGAGAGATATCTAAGGCTTTACCTAAAAACTAAAGTAGAATCTGAGTGTAAACAAGTAAAAGGGACGTTGAGAGAGAGTGGAAGATATTTGGACAGTATTCGAGACAAAAGGTTGAGAATTTCTAAGAAACCATTTCTTGAAATGAAGAACACTTGAGAGAAAAGAAGAGACTCGAAATAATTGATTGTTTATTCATTTGTGAATGAGTTATGATATATAGAGAAGTAAGCTTAAGGTCTAATCCTATCCATAAAAGGTCACAAAGGGAAATAAGATTTAGGAGTGAACGTGGCTACACCAAGGAGAGAGCGTGCCTAGATTTGAATACTTGGCTGAGGTTGCTTGATGCCTTTGGCATCTTGACCAGATGCCTTATCCTTTTCAGCAGGAGCCAGGCTGTCAAGGAAGAGCTTACCTTATCCATATGGTTCGCTTATCTTAGGCGTGGAGTGGAAAGGTAAATGGATCAAGTTAACTCCTCAGGGTACACTGGTTTTAACTTTGGTTGACCTTTTTACTTTTAGTAGACCCAAAGGTGTACGGCCTTGTACGGACACCTTCATTTCTTCTTCCCTTGATTTCACAAGCCTTCTCTAATCTTTGTATCCTTATTTCTTATTAGGTTCAAAATTCCCCTCAAGCTTGACCAAGGGAACCATTCAAGCTTGGATGCCAAGAGATCTTCCTCATTAAAAACCTTGCCAAAGAAGACCCTCCTTAGGGATAAAACCTTTGCAAGGAAAAGAGGAAAGACCTCATCACAAAAGGGACTTGTTGTGCCTGGTAAGATCAATTAGTCCCAACATATGATGGATGGACTAAAATGTCTTCAGACTTGGAGCCTTAGTGAACACATCGGCCAACTGATCTTCACTCCGAGTATAACAAGGTAGAATCACTCCTTGGAATATCATCTGGCTCACCTTGTGGCAGTCAACTTCAATGTGTTTGGTTCTTTCGTGGAACACCGAGTTGGAGGCAATGTGGATTGCTGATTGGATGTCACAATGCATGGTCATTGGCGTGGGCTGATAAATCTCCAAATGTTTCAGTATACCCTTGATCAAAACTAGCTCATTAAATAGCTTCAATATAGCCCTATACTCATCCTCAGCACTTAAGCATGACACCACCTTCTTTTTCTTGCTCTTCCAAGTGACTAGATTCCCACCAATGAAAGTGCAATATCCGGTTGTCGACTTCCTATCTGCTCGATCTCCAGCCCAATCAGCATCACAGTAACCCACAACCTCAATGCTCTTGTTACACCCCATCCACACTCCTTGTTCTAGTGAGCCATTTAAACACATCAGGATCCGGTTCACCATGTTCCAATGATGCTCCTCTGGTCCTTGCATATGTTGACTAACCTTATTCACACCAAAACATATATCGGGACGTGTAATGGTTAAGTAGATTAACTTACCAACAAGCTTTCTGTAAAGCTTGGCATCTTCAAATAGTTGGCTATCTTCAATCTCCCCCTCACGTGGAACCTTATATCCATTTTGTAGGGGTGTCTTTACTATCTTTCTTTCAAGTTTACCTGCATCTTTCAAAAGATCAAGTGTATATTTCCTTTGGGAAAGAAACAAACCTTCGTTGGATCTACATATCTCAATTCCAAGGAAATATTTCTTTTCAGCCAAGTCTTTAATCTCAAAAACAGACTTTCAGAATTACTTGGTCGATTAAATTCCAATCTTGTCACGTCCTGTGATAGTGATATCATCAACATACACAAGAAGTACTACAATACCTGATGGAGTGGATAAGGTGAAGAGGGTGTGGTCGAGTTCTGACTTCTTGAAGCCTTTCCCATTCAAAGTTGTGCTTAGCTTGGTGTACCATGCTCTAGGTGACTGGTTGAGGCCATAGATGGCCTTTTTCAGCTTAAACACATTTCCCTCCTTAACCATATGCTAAAGACCAAGAGGAGAATGCATGGAGACTTCATCTTCAAGTTCTCCTTGCAAGAAGGCATTCTTCACATCCATTTCTCAAAGATCCCATTCTAGGTTCACAGCAAGAGATAGTACTATTCTTATTTTATGGAGCTTGGAGACTGTAAAAAAGGTATATATGTAGTCCTCTCCATAGGTTTGAGTAACCCCCCTTGCCACTAGTCTTGTCTTCCTCCTACCAATTTTTCCATTTGTAAGATACTTGATAGTGAGTATCCATCTGCTGGACACATCCTTCTTCCCCTTTTGTAGTTTACTCTCATACCAAGTATCATTCTTGATCATTGCATCTGCTTCAGCACCAACTGATTCCCTCCATTCTTTTTCTTGCATGGCTTCTTCATAGGATCTCAGTAACTGATTCCCATCCAGGTTAATCATGAAGGCACAATGTTCTTCAGGATAATGAACCAATGAGCAAACAGCTTGGGCAGGATGTTGAACTGCTTGTTCATTGTAATATACCCGTGTATTAACCCAGTTGGAAGGAGGGTTCCTCACCCTTGTACTCCTTCTCAATGTTTGAGCCACTTCCGGTTGATCCCCCTAAACCTCCCCTTCTTCTTCCTGGTTCCCATTTCAAACTTCTTCATCTTCATTTCCTTGATCCACGCCTTGACCATGTTGAGAACATGGTACTTCTTCATCCTGATCATTCGTATCAGGTTCATTTCCCCCCTCATGGTTGAGGTGGGGTTCCTGACCATCCACAGAAGCAGTGGGGGAACCTTGCTGTTGTCCTCATCCACTCTTCAGATCCTGGGATAAGTTAATCCCAAGACTTTCCAATATAATCGTCATGTTGGCTGCCTTATCAGAAGCAAAATCCTTAAGCTTTGCTTGGTTCTCCCCTCATAGAACCCTCTTTCCTCTACAAACTTCACATCTGTTGACAGAAGTACCCTTCTGGTTGCAGGCGCATAACACTTGTACCCCTTCTGCGTTTGTGAGTACCCAATGAACATCCCCTTTGTGCTCTTTGTTTCTAACTTGTTCCCTAGCTCCCCTGGTTTGTGAACAAAGCAGAGACAACCAAAGACTCGGAGATGATCTAAATCTGGCCTATACTTGTTCAGAACCTCAAATGGTGATTGATCATCAAGAACTTTGGTTGGGGTTCGGTTGATAAGTAACATGCAGTAGCAACAACATCACTCCAAAACCTCTCTGGCACATTTTCTTGGAAAATCATGGACCTAGAAACTTCCATAAGGTGCATGTTCTTCCTCTCGGCTACTCCATTCTATTGAGGGGTGTAGGGACAGCTTGTTTGGTGAAGAATTCCATGTTGGGATAGGTGCTGCTTCAAAACTTCACTCGTGTACTCTCCCCCATTATCTGATCTAAAACATTCCAGCGTAGAATTGAAATGGTTAGTCACATAAATCTGAAAATTTCTAAATGCATCAAGCACCCTATCTTTAGATGGAATTAAGTTTATCTAGGTGTATTTAGATTTCTCATCTATGAATGTCACAAAATATTTATGGTTCTCTCTAGACAAGCAAGGTGCAGTCCAAACATCTGAAATTATTAAATCAAAGGAGTGATCATAGATAGTAGTGGACTTATGGAACACAGTCTTATAATGCTTGCCTAAAATACAAGCTTCACAATCATTATTTTCAAAAACAACACCTGGAACAATTAAGTTTAAAGCTCTAACATGAGGATGCCCTAGTCTAGTATGCCACAAAGCTTTCTTAATTAGGCAAAGAAGAAAGCTCTTCAAGTAAGTAAAGGTCTCCTTTTGTGACTCCTTTCCCAATCAAACGACTGCTCTAAATATCCTAAAACTTCACACCATTAGGACTGAAGATAACCTTGCATTGTAAATCATTGGCGCACTTCTTAACAGATAACAATTTAAATGTAAACTCAGTCATATAAAAAGCTCTAGATTCCTTATCAAACAGCTTTAACTTGCCTATACCCCTTATTGGAATCCTATCAACATTAACAATCATAACATGTCCATGAGCAGGTTCTATGTCTTTAATAAGATTAGTATCACTAATCATATGATGTGATGCGCCTGAATCAACTATCAATGGTTTAGACATGCTACAAGCACTATTAGATAGACCAGCAATCCTAGAGTGAGTATATGCATCAGTTTGATCATGAAAACTAGCAACCTTAGATGCACCAAAAGAATACCCCCTGAGGTTACCAAAGATGTTACCATTTTCTTTGAGCATCTTGATGAGAGCATCCATTTCTGATCAGCGGGTGAACTCATGCTCATGTGGGCGGCTGGTTTGTTGAGAAGTGTAAGTCACCAATGCATTGTTCTCACCACCTTCACGTCCTTCGGTCTCTTGTGCCCAGTTGGATGGCCCAGCTCCACTCATCCCATTCTGATCACTTCCTCCAAAGCTCACATTCTCCCTTGCATCCTTGTCCTTCATGAACTAGGTTGGTTTGAGATGTGGGTGAAGGATCCATCATTGGTGCTTCTTGTGACCTTGTTTCTTCCAATGGTCACAATTACCATTGAACCTCCTATCTTCATACTTGTTCACCTTGTTGGCTAAGGTAAGCTCTCCCTTTCCTCCAGAGAGCCCCTATGACTTGTGTTCCTTCTGGATCTGTGCGCAGACATCTTCCAAAGTGGGTAACTTCTCAGCTCCCAAGCTTTGTTTCACCAAGTCATTGTAGGTGGAGTAAAGGGTGAGCAACCAGGCAAAGAATTTTATTGATCACTCCTTTCATTGAGCTCATCTGGATGAGTTGAACTCGGCCTCAGCATCTCAAGCTCCAACCACAAAGCTCTAAACTTTCCAAGATGCTTGGTGAACTCCATATCTTCTTATGCTAAGCTGTCGATAGCTCACTTGATCTCAAACACACGAGTAAGGTTTGACATGTTGCTATACACCTTCTGGAGTGTATCCCTCAGGCCATTTGCCTTCTCACAGTAACTATATGCCTCTAAGATCGACGGATCTAAAGAGCTTTGAAGGATAGACATCACCAGATTGTCTTCCTGGACCCACTTCACTTCATCACACACGAAAATCTCCTTGTCACCTTCATGA
The DNA here is from genome assembly GCA_905132765.1 of Moricandia arvensis. NCBI lineage: Eukaryota > Viridiplantae > Streptophyta > Magnoliopsida > Brassicales > Brassicaceae > Moricandia > Moricandia arvensis. The sequence continues at coordinate 123,287 of CAJHQP010000696.1, forward strand.
GTAATGATCTTTGGAGCTTTATCTTCGAGGACGTGGTTCCATAAACCCTTACTCCCCACGGCTGTCTTCACCGCAAGAAACCATAGGAGGTAGTTTCCTCCCTTGAGTGTCACTGGAATCATGGTAGTTTTTGTACCATCCATGTTGAAACTTCACGGATTGAAAAGGTGTTCTTCATTAAGAGACGAGATCAAAACCCATATTCAAGTGAACCTGCCTCTGTTACCATGAAAACTAAAGTAGAATCTGAGTGTAAACAAGTAAGAGAGACTTTGAGAGAGACTATAAGAGATTTTGACATTATTCAAGACTAAAGGTTCAAAATTTCTAAGAAACCATTTCTGGAAATGAAGAACACTTGAGAGAAAAGAAGAGTCTTGAAATTATTGCTTGTTTATTCATCCGTGAATGAGTTAAAATATATAGAGAAGGAAGCTTAAGGTCTAATCCTATCCGTAAACGGTCACAAAGGGAAAGAATATTAAGGAGTGATTGTGGTTGCTACACGAAGGAGAGAGCGCGCCTAGATTTCGAATACTTGGATTTGGTTGCTTGATGCCTTTGGCATCTTGACCAGATGCTTTCTCCTTTTCAGAACAAGCAAGGCTGTCACGGAAGATCGTACCTTATTCATAAGGTTCACTAATCTTAGGCGCGGAGTGGAAAGGTAAATGGATCGAGTTAACTCCTCTGGGTAAACTGGTTTGACCTTTGGTCGACCTTTTTACTTTTGGTCGACCCAAAGGTGTACGGACTTGTACGGACCACTAGTACGGCCTTGTACGGACACCTTCATTTCTTATTCCCTTGATTTCACAAGTCTTCTCTAATATTTGTATCCTCATTTCTTTTTCGGTTCAACATTCCCAACTCTTGTCAGCATAGTACCCTTTTGATTCCACAAACTTCACATTCCTTGAAACCATAACTCTTCTTGATTCAGGGATGTAGCACTTGTACCCTTTCTGCGTGTGTGAATAACCTATGAACATCCCCTTGACACTCTTGGCTTCTAGTTTATTCCTTTGTTCTCATGGTGTCAAGACATAACACACACACACCCAAATACACGTAAATGATCAATTAGAGGTTTGATTTTGTTTAATACCAGAAAGGGAGAGACATCTTGGAGGATTCTGGTTGGAATCCTATTGATGTGGCAGCAGGCCGATACCACAACATCTCCCCAAAATCTTTTAGGGACAATGGTGTGGAACATCATGCTCCTTGCAACCTCCATGAGATGTCAATTCTTCCTTCCAGCTACTCCATTTTGTTGTGGTGTATATGGGAAGATTGTTTGATGTATAATTCAATGCTTTTCTAGGTGATGTTTGAAGGCATGACCTGTGTACTCCCCACCAAATTTTTGATCTTAGAATTGAAATGGTTAGATACATAGATTTGGAAGTTAATAAACGATTCTAACACCCTCTCTTTACTGTGAATCAAAGTGAGCCAAGTATATTTTGATTTTTCATCTATGAAAGTAACAGTACTTATGGTTCTCCCTAGAAACAAAAGGTGCTGTACACACATCAGAGTGAACCAAATCAAAGCAGTTTTCATAGATAGACATAGATCTAGGGAAAAAGATTTGCAATGTTTACCAAGAATACAAGTCTCACAATTTTCATTCTTAAAAGACAGATTAGGTAACATTAGTTCTAAGGCACGAGCATGGTGGTGACCAAGTCTAGCATGCCATAGAACATCCATGCTAAAACGAAAGCAGAATCAAAAGCACAAGAGAATCTGATCTAAGCTTTGTGTCTTCAAGTAAATAAAGCTCTCCCTTGGTCACATCTTTTACCAGCATCTTGCTGGTCTTTATATCCTGAAAGCACACATCGTCAGGACTAAAAAAAACTTTGCAATTAAGATCATTGGTTGCTCTTTCAACAGATAATAGGTTAGATGTGAATGTAGGCATGTAAAATGCTTGAGACTCCTTATCAAACAGTTTCAGATTCCCTATCCTTTCAATAGGTATTCTATCACCATTTGCAATCAATATACTACCTAGAGTTGGTTTGACATCACTAATGAGCTTAACATCCCTAATTATAGGGTGAGATGCTCCTGAGTCAATTATCAAAGGCCTAGTAGTTTGAATTGGGTTGTGAATAGAGGTGAGAGCATTAATACAATTGTTACCAGAATTTGTATTGAGTGCCTCAATGTCTGACTTGCGGTTGAAGGCATCATCATTGGGGAGCTGAGAAGTGACCTGAGAGGTTGATCCAACCGCATGTGTTGTTGAGACCATGTCTCTCCCATCTTCTCCCATGCGCATAGGAACATTGCTCCGCTGTGGTTCATGTGCTCTTGCTTCGTGAGCCCTCGCCTGGTTGAACTTGGGTGGTCGGGGATGAGGGTGAAGTATCCAGCAGTTGTTCTTGGAGTGACCTTGCTTCTTGCAATGTTCACAAGTCATGCGCTTGTCAGCTTCACCTCCTGGTTTGTAGATTGCCTTGTTAGCTGAGATAAATTCTATCTTTTCAGCCTTACCAGCCATGGACAGCTCTCCTTTCCCACCAAATAACCCATCAGATCCTTGCTCCTTTTGGAGTTGAGCACACACATCATCCATACTTGGTAGATCCTTAGCTCTCAGTATGTGTTTAATAACATCACTGAAAGAGGAGTTTAGGGTGAGTAGCAACCCAAATATCTTGTTTTCCTCACGCTGTGCATTTAGAACAGTAGGATCAGATGTGCTTGGCCATAGCATCTCGAGCTCAGCCCACAAAGCTCTAAACTTCCCAAAGTGCTTGGTAAAGTCCATATCCTCCTGATGCAAGTTGTTGATTGCCTTCTTTACTTTAAAGACTCTGCTACGTTTTGAAGTATTTCCATAAACCTTTTGCAATGTATCCCACAACTCCTTTGCTGTTTCACAGTAGGAGTAGGCTTCCATGAAATCCTCCTGAGTCCATTTGCCTTCATCTGTCACTACAACTTCCCTGCCATCTTCTCCTTGTGTGATTTGTCTTGGGGCTTCTCCTGAGGTGATATGATCCCATATACCTCTTCCACCAAGGGCATTTTTGGTCAGTCTCAACCAAAGTAGGTAGTTTAACCCCTTCAAACTGACTGGAATGACCATTTGCTTATGATGCTCTATTTTGACTTGCTATTGTCCATTGGGTAATAGAGTGAACCGCGTAGAAATTTTAAATTTTGAACACTGAACAGAAGAAAGACAAATAGAAACAAGATAGACTCTCTTTAAATCATAAAGATATGAAGAGATATGAAGAGAAATGGGGAAGAACAGCCCAGAACCTTGCAAGAACAGCCCTAATATCCTCTCGGCAAAAGGATGTTTTTCAAGATAAATAGAAAGTAATAGGATAGAACTGTAGAATGGAGTGAATCAAAAGTGTTTGCGGAAGAAATTAAGTGGTTTAGGAGCTTAAAGCTCTGATACCATGTAAGAAAATGAAGAACAGTTTGAAGAACAAGAGAGAGAGTGAAAAATTCAAGAGAGAGAAGAGAGAGAGAGGGATTCGTGAGGCAGAGAAAAGAAGGATAACTTTCCTTGTCTATTCATGTTCTCAGCAATACATTGTTTAAAGGAATACAAACTGAATGAAGACAAGAAGAATAAGATTTTCAAATGGCTGCTTGGTTGAGGTTAGTGGTTCTTGAAAAAGACAGGACCTAAATGGCTTCTCCCTTAAGTGGAACTTATGATCTGTTCCATTTTCGAGTCCCACTTTCTTCCAGAAGTCTCCAACGTCTCTCTTGACCTTGTGACACTTCTTCTGGGAGAGTTTAAACCAGTTACTTGCCTTCAAACACAAGTTAGGTCACTTTCCTGCTTGGAAGTCAAGTCTTGTACGGAATGACTTGTAACCAAGTCTATACGGACCAAACGACTTCAACTCGCCCAAATCCATCTCATCTCTTTGTCTGCATCCTTTATTCATGTCTTCTTGTCAATACATAGATGAGAGTTTCTCAGCTCTCAAGATGTGCTTGATGAGACTGTTATAAGCCGGATTCAGGGTGAGTAAGAGTCCAAAAACCTTATCTTGCTCATACCTCTCATTTGGCTCAGCAGGATCAACTATGCTTGGCCTCAGCATCACAAGTTTTGACCATACTGCTCGGAACCTCCCAAGGTGCTTAGTGAACTCCAAATCTTCATGACCAACACATTGATTGCTCTCTTTAGTTCAAACACTCTCCTCAAGTTTGACATGTTTCCATACACCTTCTTCAAGGTATCCCAAAGATCCTTTGTGGTTTCACAGTAGCAATAAGCCTCCATGATTGAGGTCTCAAGGGATCCCTGAAGTAGTGACATCACCAGCATATCCTCTTGCTACCACTTCTCAATTTCACGTGTAACACTGTTGTCACCTTCCTGAATAATGGGCCTTGGAGTCTCACCAGATGTGATATGATTCCATAAACCGTTACTTCCCTCAACAGTCTTCACTAGGCGAGACCACAAAATATAGTTACCCCCTTGAGAGTAACCAGAACCTTCATGTTAACACTCTCCATCTTCAAACAGCTTGACTTCAAAAGCTTGGTAAACATGAGATCTTGGACTTAGAACAAGAATGAACCTAGAAACGTGTAGAAAGGATGAGTCTTTGCAAGGATGAACTTTAAAGAACTCAAGATTTTGTAACACACAAGCTTCAAACTTCAGTCTTCTACCCGAATCTACAAAGAACCACATTGGATATTCAAAAAGTTTGGACCTTGAACTTCTTCAAATGATGAACACAAACCCAGATTCTCACGAACCTGGCTCTGATCCCATAAGATCTTTTGATATCTTGATAGAAAATTAACCATAAAGAGATTCATAAGAGATTAGAAGAGATTAGAATCAATTTGAAACTAAGAATAAGGGAGATTGATAAAAAAACATTTTAAGATTGAAAATAGAGAGAACTGTCTACCTTTCTCATTGATACTCGATTCAATCATATAGAGAGTCATACAAGGGTTTCCAGAGACTAAAGGAAGAGAAACTTGTGGCTGAGGTCGAGGGAAGGAGCGCCAAATTTAAACTGGGCAAAACTGGCCATGTAAATGGTATCATCATCTTTGACAAGATGCTGATCCTTTCCAGCTCGTGCCAGGTTGTCCACGCAATCTTTATCCTTCCTTTTAAACTGATGGATAATGGTAACTCCTAAGGTAAGTGGTCGGGTAACTCTTGTTTTACCCGGATGATATCTTTACCTTGGTCGACCCTGTCTTGTACGAATCGTACGACATATACGGACTATACGGACATGGTCGACCCAAAACCTTCTCCTCTCTTCCTCCTTTCTCTTATTCCAAATATGAACCTCAAATTAACATCCAGAAGCATGATGTTCAACACCAATGTTCCCAAAAGGTTTTGGGGGGATGCTGTGATCACTGCTTGTTACCTAATCAACAGAAATCCTACTAAGATCCTGCAAGATGTCTCTTCTTATGAGGTACTAAACAAGACATATCCATATATTTAAGATTTGCGTGAGTTTGGGTGTGTGTGCTTACTCTTGATGCCATATCAACTAAGAAACAAGCTTGAAGCTAAAAGTGTTAAAGCTATCTTCATTGTGTATTCAACAAACCAGAAAAGGATAAAAATGCTATCTTCCAGAAACAAGAAAGGTTATGGTTTATAGGGATGTGAAGTTCTTGGAATCAAGAGGCTTGTATGATGAGAAAAGTTGGGATAGCTTGAAGGATCTGTCTCAAGATCCCTCAAATAAAGCAAATAATCTAAGGATACTGATGGAGAATCTCAGAATCAGTTTTTCAAATCCACAAGTGGCCCCTAACACAACACCTCCTTCAGCTGAAACTAGACCAGAGGGTGAAGAAGCCACTCGTCCTGATCTTGCAGGGGGCAATGATCATGAACCAGAACAACAACAAGGTTCAGAGACTCATGATCAGGAGAGTGTACTACATGAACAAGATACTTCTCAAGTTCAAGACGAAGTAGAGCAGCAAGAAGTTTCGGTTCAACCACTATGGAGGAGTACAAGGACAAAGAACCATCCTTCAAAATGGAAGAACACAAGGGTCTAATACAACAGTCAAATAGTAGCTCATCCAACATCAGCAGTGTGTTCTCTTGCAAGATTTCCACTTGAGCATCGAGCCTTCATCACTGGGTTAGATCAAGGGTTTGTACCAAGGTCATATGAGGAAGCTATGGTGTGTATGGAATGGAGGGACTTTATTGATGATGAAGAAAATGCCATGATCATCAATGACACCTGGTATGCAAGTGAAATCCCAAAGGGCAAGAAGGTGTTTTCAAGCAGATGAGTGTTCACCATCAAGTATCTACCAAATGGCAAGAAAGAGAGAAAGAAGTCGAGAAGTTGCAAGGGGTTTCACCCAGACCTATGGAGAAAATTATGTGGACACATTTGCAAAAGTAGCCAAACTTCATACAATTCAGATCATTCTATCTATTGCAACCAACCTAGAATGGCAATTGTGGCAGATGGATGTCTACATGCACCCACCTCCTGGTCTTCAGAGGCTGATTAAACCTGGAAATGTTCTCAGACCAAATAAAGCAATCTATGGACTGAAGCAATCTCTAAGGGTGTGTTACCACAAGCTAAGCACCTCCTTGAATTGAAGAGGCTTCAGGAAATCAGAGGCTGATCACAACTTGTTCACACTCCCTAGCCTAAGAGGAATTGTGGTCATCTTGGTCTATGTAGATGATATAATCATCACATGCAATGACCAAGAAGGCATCAAAGAAACGAAGGTATTCCTTAATGTCTGCATTTGATATTAAAGATTTAGGTTAACTCAAGTACTTCTTTGGGATTGAAGTATGCCGCTCTAAAGAGGCGCTCTTCTTTTCTCAAAGGAAGTACACACTTGATCTTTTAACTGAGGCAGGAAACCTTGGAGGAAGGCAAACCAGAACTCCATTTGGAGGGCTACAAAGTAATCAGAGAGGGGGAGTTTGAAGGCAAGCGATATGGTGATTTGAAGCAGTATAGAAGGATGGTTGGAAAGCTCATTTACTTAACCATTACTAGGCCAGATATATGCTTTGCTGTGAACCAAGTTAGCCAACATATGCAGGCGCCTAAGGTCCATCATGGGAATATGGTGAAGAGGATCATCAGATGCCTGAGGGAGGCGCCTGGTCAAGAAGTTTGGATGTCTTTAATGGAAGCACAAAGAATGTAGGCTACTGTGATGCTGATTGGGCAGGAGACAGAACTGATAGGAATTTAACAACTGGATAATGCACCTTCATTGGAGGTAACTTGGTAACTTGGAAAAGCAAAAAGGAAAAGATTATGTAATGTTCCAGTGCTGAAGCAGAATATAGGGCAATGAGGAAGCTCACCAGTGAGCTGATCTGGATCAGAAACCTTCTAAGGGACTTAGGTATAGAGACTACAACTCCCATCACTATGCATTGCGACAAAAAGGCAGCAATTCACATAGCATCCAACAGTGTGTTCCATGAAAGGACTAAGCACATTGAGGTAGATTGCAATAAGGTCAGACAAGCTTTGGAGCAACAAATCATCTTTCCATGTGTTGACATGAAGACATAAACAATGAGAAGAGATCACAAGAGACATTTGGATGAATCAAAACAGTTTGGTCCGTACACATTTGGATGAATCAAAACAGTTTGGTCTGTACACATGTACGGATGGATTCCCTTAACCTAGCTTGGTGTATAAGGAAAGTATTGGGTCTGTCTAAGCATAAATATCTCGTGGGGGACTTCCCCAAGACTCAAGAACCATTTAAATAATGGAGGATACCGTTGGGACTAAGATACAAAGGAAGATCACATGTTTTGCTTAAGGAGGAGAGAGATTGGTGAGATGTTACTATCATCCCTTCTATCTGAGCCAGTTTGTCTTATTAGGAGCTCTTTGTTTATCATTTTCTCTTTGTCAACTTGTTTTTATTGTTGGCCTATATTATTGTTGTATCTAGAACCAAAAATAAGCAAGTAAATAAGTTCCTTATTTTCTCTCCTCTCTCTCCACGAATTTCTGTCTCTCTCTCCTCAGTTATGTGAAGATAATGAGATTTAGTGTCTGGTTTGTGTAGAGAGAATGAAGAACAGCAAGAAAATGTGTTTGTGTGTGAGAGAGAAAAAAAATTTATTTCATTGGACTAATTTAGTTCTCGATACGAGGCATTTATGGACATACAAAATGACAAAAATATGAATAAACAAAGATTGTCCAGAAAAGACAAAAGCTCTCCCAGCTTAGGTGAAAGTGACAGCTCTTCTACCTCTCTCCTTCTTAACCCAACATGTGATTCTTCCTTGTCTCTTGCTCCCAGCAGCTATATTTCCAATTCCAACATTCTTGAAGGCTTATGGTTACTCAAACTTGCTTTCCAAGTCAGGTTAGGTCGTCCTCAACTCAGCTGGTTCCATATTGCCTTTGGTTCTCCATAACACCATCCTATTTTTTCCTCATCTCAACACTCCCCCTCAAGCTTGACATTAGGTGCTGGTCAAGATTGGAACCATGAAGAACTTCCCTTATTAAAACCTTAAAGTGCAAAATCCAGTGGGACAAAAACACACCAAGGAAAAAGAGTAGAAGCCTTCATGATAGGAAAGTTAGTGAGATGTGAGGTCTATGAGTCCCAACTTGGAGTGGATGAACTCACAGACTTTTTTGCTTGCTGCCTTTGTGAAGATGTCAGCTAGCTGGTCTTCACTTCTAGTGTAGCAAGGTAGGATGACTTGTTGCTCCACTTTTTGTCGCACTTTGAGGAAATCTACTTCAATATGCTTTGTCCTCTAATGAAACACTGAGTTTGAAGCTATGTCTATTGCCGCTTGCTTATCACAGTGTATGGTGATTGGAGTTGTTGTCTCAATGCCCAAATTCCTCAGTAGTTTCTTGATCCATATGATTTCACTAGTGAGCTTCCTCATAGCTCTATACTCTGCCTCAGCACTAGCCCATGACACCACCTTCTGCTTCTTACTCTTCCAAGTTACCAAGTTGCTTCCATTGCAACCCATCTAAACTCATTGACCAGGAGCTTCTTTTAGATACCTCATGATCCTCTCTACCATGTTCCAATGATGAACTGTAGGAGCTAGCATGTTCTCACTGACTTGGTTCACAACAAAACAAATATCAGGTCTTGTTATGGTCAGATAGATGAGCTTCCCAACCATTCTATACTTCTTAATATCCTTAAATGGAGTGTTCTCAAACTCCCCCTCTTGCAGCACTTTGTAGTCATCTTTAAGAGGAGTCTTTGCAGCTCTTCCTCCAAGGTCACCTGCCTCTCTCAATAGATCCATTGCATACTTCCATTGAGACAGAAATAGTCCTTCCTTGGATCTACACACTTCAATTCCAAGGAAATACTTCAGCTCTCCAAGATCCTTGATGTCAAACACTGATTTTAAGAATTCCTTAGTGGCCTGAATTCCTTCCTTGTCGCTTCATGTGATGGTAATCATCTACATATATCAGGATAACCACAACGCCTTGTGGACCAGTCAGCGTGAAGAGAGTATGATCAGCTTCTGACTTCCTAAAATCGCTTCCATTTAGTGTGGTGCTTAGCTTGTGATACCAGGCCCCTGGTAATTGCTAAAAGCCATAAATTGCTTTCTTCATCCTCAACACATTCCCTGGTTTGACCAGGTGCTTTAGACCTGGAGGAGGATGCATGTAGACTCCATCTTCTAATTCTCCTTGCATAAAGGCATTCTTCACATCCATTTGCCATAAATCCCATCCCAAGTTAGTAGCAATTAAGGAAATGATCCTAATGGTGTGAAGTTTTGCTACTGGTGCAAATGTATCAATGTAATATTCTCCATATGTCTGAGTAAATCCTCTTGCGACCAGCCTTGTCTTACGCCTCTCCACCTTTTCATTTGCCAAGTACATAATGGTGAAAACCCACTTGCTTGTCACTGACTTCTTACCTTTTGGGAGTTCAGCCTCAAATCAAGTGTCATTGACTATCATAGCATTGGTTTCATTCCCAACAGAGTCTCTCCACTCTTCAAGCTCCATTGCATCTTTGTATGACCTTGGAATGTACTCCTGATCCAGTTGACCAATAAGGACTTGGTGTTCTTGTGAATATTGAGCCAATGAGCATACTGCCTGTAGATGATTAGCCACTGCCTGTGAGTTGAAGTAGACCCTCGTGTAGATCCAGTTTGAAGGATCCTTTCTCAATCTTGTACTTCTCCTAAGAGGCTGGACTGTTTATGCTCTTCTTCCTCCTCTTCATTATTTACTAGTTATGATTGTCCTTGTTGCCTTTCATTCTGATCATGAGTTTCTTGTTGATTCCCCTCTTCAGGATCAGGATGAGTGGCTACTACAGCTTCATCAGCCCCATCTTCTTCAAACACAATGTCTGGACCAGATAAAGCTTCAGGTGCACAGACCCTTGTCTAATGATTTTCCTGAGGCATGCTGATGCCAAGATTCTCCAAAATCACTTTGAGATTGGCTGCTTTGTCTTATGCTTGAGAGAGATCTTTCTAGTCGTCCCAACTATTTTCCTCATAGTATCCCTTAGTCTCCACAAACTTCAGATCTCTTGATATGGAAACTTTTCTTGCCACCGGATCATAACATTTGTAACCCTTTTGTGTTGGAAAGTAGCCAATGAACATTGCCTTTAAACTTCTTGCATCTAACTTGCTCCTCTGTTCCCCTGGTATCAACACAAAGCAGAGGCAGCTAAATACTCACAAATGATCCAAAGATGGCTTGTTTCAGTTTTGTACTTCAAATAGAGACATGTAATTGACTATCTTAGTTGGAATCCTGTTGATAAGAGAACAGGCAATCATGACAACATCACTCCAAAATCTCTTTGGCACATTAGTGTGGAACATCATTGACCTTGCTTATTCCATCAAGTGCCTATTCTTTCTCTCAGCTACTCCATTTTGTTGAGGAGTATAAGGACTACTTGTCTGATGTATGATCCTATATTGAGCTAGATATTGCTTGAATGCTTGACTTGTGTATTCTTCACTATTATCTGACCTAAGGATCTTGAGTTTTGCATTCAAATGGTTGGATACATGGGTCTGAAATTCTTGAAAGCTTCAAGCACTCTGTCCTTAGAATGAATCAGTGTCACCCAAGTATACTTAGACTTCTCATCAATGAATGTCACAAAGTATTTGTGATTTTCTCTAAACAGACAAGGAGCAGTCCACATATCAGAGTGAACAAGGTTAAAGCATTTATCATAGATGGTGCTAGAGCTTGGAAAGACTGTCCTACAATGCTTCCCCAAGATACATGCTTTACACACATCATTCTCAGACACCACACCAGGAAGCATCAGATTTAAAGCTCTAGAAAGGGGATGTCCCAATCTAGCATGCTATGTGTTACTATCAACTCCAGTAGCTATACTGACCATGCAGAAAAAAGGTTATGTCTTTTGGCGATGATAGAGTTCATCATGGCTGTGCCCTCATCCTATCAAATGCCCTGTCTTTAAATCTTGAAACTGAACCTCATCTGGTCTGAATAAAAACTGACAACTCAAGTCAACTGTAGCCTTCGTTACTGACAGCAAATTAGATGTAAACTAAGGTAGATGATTCCTTATCCCTTCTATCTTAACTTTATCTCCATTTGCTATAATCACATTCCCTAAGGCAGGCTTGACATCACTAATCAAACTTCTATCACTAATCATGTGATGGCTAGCTTCTGAATCTATAATGATGGGCTTAGATTCAAGAGAGTGTGTACCAACATCTTTGGGTGAGATAAGGGCATTCTTTTATAAAGGAGTTCAGGTCACTCCTTTTTACTAGCCCATCAACACTGGTTGCACCAGCCCCAATTCTCCATATTTCTTTTTCATTCAGGTTACTTGTGAATGTTGAGTACATGGTCTTTCCTCCAATTGTTTGATACTCAGGTTCCTCTCTCTAAGTTGTTTCTTATAATTCTTGTACTCTACAAACAACACTAGACTTGGTGACTACTTTGTAAGATGGTCATGTTGTCTGTCTTTCTCAAAGAGTGTGTGATTGACTTGTTCTCTCTGGATGAGAGCACAAACACCTTCTACACTTGGAATTTTTTCTTCCCTCAGAACATGCTTGATCAGCTGGTTGTATGAAGGTTTTAAAGTCAGCAACAGACTGAAAAACACATCTTGTTCTAGTCTTTTTCTTAAGACTTCTGGACAACTAGAGCTTGGTCTTAGCATGTTAAGCTCTGACCATAGACTTCTAAACTTCCCAAGATGCTGGTTGAACTCCCCTTCATCTTGTTTCAGGTTGTTTATAGCTTAATTGACTTCAAACATCCTGCTTAGATTAGATCTGTTCCCATACACCTTCTCAAGTGTATCCCACAACTCTTTCCTGAATGATACACAACACCATGTGATACTCCTGACCCCATTTGCCTTCATCAGCAACAAAAACTTCTTTTTCATCCTCTCCTAGTCTTCTCTGAGATTTTTCCTTCAGTAACGTGTTACCAAAGCCCTCTACCTCCAAGGGCAGTCTTGACCACAGGAGATAGTTAACTCCTTTGAGAAGAACTGGAATCACCACCATTTCTGAATTTTACATCAAAAAAAAACTCAAGAACAGCTCAAGAACAACTATAAACCAGATGGTAAAAGAAAATTTTGAATTGATCAGAGTAAGAAGAAACAAAATTTGGTGAATGTGTATTAGAGAATGTAGAGGAAAAGGTTCAAGAGCTTGTGGCTCTGATACCATGTGAAAATAAAGAGATTTAGTGTTTGGTTTGTGTAGAGAGAGAGAGAGAGAGAGAGGGAGAGAGAGAGAGAGAGAGAGAGAGAGAGAGAGAGAGAGAGAGAGAGAGAGCGAGAGAGAGAGAGAGAGAGAGGGAGAGAGAGAGAGGAGAGAGAGAGGGAGAGAGAGAGAGAGAGAGAGAGAGAGAGAGAGAGAGAGATACAAGGCATTTATAGACATACAAAATGACAAAGATATGAATAAACAAATATTGCCTAGAAGAGACAAAGGCTCTCCCAACTTGGGTGAAAGTGACAGCTCTTCTACCTCTCTCCTTCTTAACCCAACATGTGATCCTTCCTTGTCTCTTGCGCCCAACAGCTATATTTCGAATTGAAACCTTCCTGAAGTCTTCTGGTTACTCAAACTTGCCTTCCAAGTCAGTTTAGGTCATCCTCAACTCAGCTTGTTCCATATTTCCTTTGGTTCTCTTTGGAGGAAAAGAAGAACTAATACTGGCAAACAAAGCTGAGGGAGTAAAACCTGAATGGTGTGGCTAACAAAGGGTTCTATAAACCAGAAGAGAAGAAGATTTGGGTGTGTTATCACTGTAACAAGAAAGGTCATAGCAAGGACAAGTGCTGGATACTTCACCCTCACCTCAAACCTCTGAAGTTCAGGACACCGTACATGGATGCAAGAGCACACTTGTAATACCCCTAATCTAGGGTATCAAGTCAACGTATGTCAACGGACGTAGATCAAGTCATCCAAGTATGAAGAATCTTTAAGAAAACTTAAATAGAGGTTCGGTCGAAGAAACTTGAAGAATGGTCGAGACTTTAGCAGGAATGGACGACATGGATGAAGGTGATATTTTGAAGACGGGAAAACTAGGAGTATCTCTGCTTAGATCACTCAAGGTAGTAGTATTAGGAAATATGGTCGTGATAAGATTAAGATGGTCCAGGAGGAATCAAGAGTTGGACGATGATCTAGTATTTTAGGTCGAATCAAGAGCGGTCAAGCCGATTAACAATTTTAAAGCAAGGACATGGAAAGTAAGCATCTTGGAATGGGTTTTCTACTTAACTACATTCAAATTAATACTTTTATGAGTTGTTGACGTGGCAAGGAATTAGTGACCAAGGATGACATGGCAATGACATGGCGCACACCCGTTGGTAGCAGTTGATGATGTGGCTAGTACACATGGCAATCTCTCATTGGTCGGAGAGGTTACTTGGCGACCAAGATACTGAGTTTCTAGAGGCTGAAGAATTGCCTTGCAAGGGAGCGTAAACTTGGTGACAAAGGTCTGCTTGTTCTAGAAGAAGGAAGCTTGCAAGTTAAGTTTAGTAAGTGGGCCACATGTCCTCAAAACTATATGCACAAAGTCCACATGTCCCACCAACCTCAACCCTCAATCTCTATAAATACCACACCCCTCTCCCTCATTTTTCTCATCCTAAAACCGTGAGTGACCCTTAGAGAGAGAGAGAGAGAGAGAGAGAGTGAGAGAGGTGAGTTTAGAGAGAGAAACCAAGTTTTTTAGAAAGTTTTCGGTTTCTTTAGTTTAGTGTTCAGGGAGAGTCTCTCCGGAGGTGTTTAGGTAGCCTTTTAGGCGTCAAACCAGGTGGGTTCCTGGATACCTTTTCTTGTGTTTATGTATGCAGGTATGGAGGTTTAGACCGAGGGTCTTAAGTGAAGACTCGGGGCATAGTCTAACCGTTTTTGTGCAGGGCCCGGATAACGGTATGCCGATAGCATGCATGTTTGATTGTTGATTGTTGTGTTGTCTAGATTTTGTTTTGTTATCTAGATATTATTGATTTTTTAACCGCAAAAGATTGAGTGATACTCTCTCTTGACGGGTGTGTTGCTTGCTTGTCTAGTTGTCTGTTAGTAGTGTAGTCTAGATGAGTGTAGTAGTTGCATGGAGGTTTGAGATAGCTCTCTCGTGCTTTTTTGTTTATTGTGTTGCGTTTAGATTAGGTTGTTTGTTTTTGTTGTGTGTCCTCGGTCTAGACTAAGCATTGCATGTTGGTTATATGTGGAGCTCAATAATGCGTGTTGTTTTATGTCTTGGTCTAGACTAGTGAAAGATGGCCATCTCGGGGTTAGATTGGGAGTAAACCAATTCTCCGATGATGTGCTTGGAACCCTGGAGTTAGATTGGGAGTAAACCAATTCTCTAGTGGTGGAGTAAACTACCCTCCATTGCTTGTCAACTGTAAAATGGTTAGTACCCATGGACGAGCGCTGCATGACAATGCGGCCCGGGTTAGATTGGGAGTAAACCAATTCCCGGAGATGATGTTTCTCGATCACGTGAGTCTTGTGTTTGTGGTCGAGAGTGTTCAGGATGGACTTGTTAGGGCTCCGTGTGTTTAGGGATCTTCGGGGTGTGTGGCTTGTGGCCCCATCCTTAGGTGTACTCGAGTATTTTTCTTCTTATTTTTGCTGTTGACTAACGATCGAGTCTAGGTTGTTTGTTTGTCATTAAGTCTCAGTGGGGATACTAACTCCCATTGTTTAGTTTATTGCTTTGCTTTAGTAGTTTATTGCTTGATTGCTTGTTTTCTTGATTGATGGCTTATTTGTTGTTAAGCATGGGCTAAGTAGGGTTAGTTTTTATTAGGAACTCACTGAGTAATCTCGATTACTCATCCCCTCTTCTACTATGCAGGTAACCAATAGGTGGAAGCTTAGGAGCAGCAGAACGCAAGCAACCGGTATAGATTTATTGGCATAAGCATAAGAAAGGACTAGATTTTAAATGTATTTTGACTTTTCTTTTCTTTTATTTTGGCCTTTGGCCGAGCGCCCCAAACTCTAATATGTTGTATTGTTTTATGAAATGCTTTCCATCTACTATTATTAATATGAATTTAAATATCCATTGTTGTTGTGCTATATGATATAGACCTTGTACGGGTCGACACAACTCGGAGTCCGTGGTACGGGTTTCAAAGCCTTAGGCCATGGCCTTTGAGGACATAGCAAACTGGGACGGGTTGGTCAAGGGTCCTGATTTGTTCTCGACCTTTGGTTGATCTGACTCGTTGAGCTATACTTGTGGGATTCTCAGGCAGTCCCGGGTTAGTCCGGCCTAGGACGGTTCGGGGGTGTTCCAAATGGTGGTATTAGAGCATGATTCTGATTATGCTCATAAGCCTCCACTTTTCATTATTTTATCGAGTCAAAAGTAGTCGCTTATGCAACATTAGGAAACCGGTGCGTTCTGCTAGGTATTAGGTTTAGGATTGGGATTGGGATTATAAATTAGGATTAGTCCTTTAGGGAAGTTTAGGATTAACCCTTATTGCTATGCACATGTCTAACCAAGGATCAGGAGCACACGGGTCGTTCGGAACGTTGGGTCATAATGGGTCGAGGTACGCAAACTACCACAACTTTTGGAATGTTCCAGATTCAGCAAACCAGACCAGCGACAGTGGACCAAGACCTATGGAAGGTGTGGAACATGCACACCATGAGGAGAATGTACGTCCAGAAGCTTGGAGATTATCCGTATCACCATTCAACGTTGGTGCGACCTGGATCAGCTTCAAATCTATGCTCTGGAAGTCGATACACGTCTCAGAAAGAATATGGGCCATAGCACAGCTTAATGGGCTTATTGGAGAGCTTATTGGCCTTATTCATGAGGTATTGGACCGACAGAAAGTTATGGGCCTTGATGAGGCCTTTATAAAGATAGGAATGACTATGAACCAACATGGACGTCTAGTATTCAACCTGATTGACCAAGGAATTGATGGAAGGAAGCTGGTTGGATGGGAAATGAAATGGATGGTCTTGCATGATCGCGAAATGGACCGGTCAAACCGACATGGCTGAGAAATGAGTTGGAAATGGGAGATGAAGAACCAGAGCTGGAAATGGATTGTCAGGAGTATTTTCATCATCCAAATGAGGTTAAGGAGGTACTTGGTCGTAGCAGAAACAAGATGGATTGAGCCCAAGCAAGAGTTGTTCGAAAAAGGCCTTTATCGGCCCAAAAAGTGGAAAGACAAGCCAGCTTGGATTATGATTGGGCCAAGAAGATTAAGCACGTCTAATATGGTTTATTTTAAGTTTATTTATGATTTTTATTAAGTGTAAACCAATTGCAATTGGGTTTAGGGTTAGTAAACCAATTAGGAATAGGTTTAGACTAAACCAACTTGGTTTAGGTTTAGGGTTTTTTAGCTTAGGATTCCGTTTTCTTCTTTCTTATTTATGTAGCCATGAGCCTCCATGTAAACAATGAACCATTATTCAATAAACTTAAGCTTTGGCTCAGACAAATCGTCTCTTAGGAGACTTCTTTATCCTGTTCACGTTTGTGAGCAGTTTTATATCACACTACAGAAGAGTTAAACCTTCTGTGATCCATCCTAGACATCAAGCAGGACGCCCCCTGTGTCTCAGGAGTAGCAAAGCATCCTTAGAGCCTTCCACAGCTTGAAGGAGAAGACCATCATCATCATCTATCGTACAGCCACGCCCCCTTCAAGTGATCCAGGGAGAGACAGCCATTCCAGGGCCGTACCAAGTGGTATCAGAGACGCGTGAAGGTTAGGGTTTGTGTTCTTACTCTGAAATCACGAGATCTATCAGTTACCAAGCACATATTCCATGTATTCTTATGGAATCAAGAGAAAGCATGAGCAGAAGGTTGCCAGAAAAGCAACAAGGGAGTTGTTGCAGGAAGGGAAAGGATCTAATAAGAAAGCTGAGCTGAGCAGTGATTATCATCACGTACAGGAGGCAAGCAGGAGGACAAAACATGCTTATTTGCATGGCCAACAATTCCAAGATGACTTGAGAAGAAATTTGCTTCAAGCTTTTGAGGGTGTGATTGTTATTGTACCAACAGAGCCAGATCGTGAGCCACTGAAACCTCCTGATCTAAATCCACCTGAGGAAGCACGAGCTGGAGAAGCAAAGAAAGTTGTTTTGGATCAGTTTGGGTCGTGGTCTAAGCTACCTTTAAAACAGGCTGAGGAGGAAGAGGAGATGGAGTCAAAACAGGCAATTTCTTTTCAGGAACAACACTTGGATGATCAACTGAAACAAGAGGAGAGATCAACAGTTATGTGTGTTCACGTGCCTGGTCAAAACCAAGCTGAAGTAGGAGTAGTTGGTGGATCATCTAGAGATACTGATTTAGTGCTTGCAGATTTGGTTTATCAAGGTGATGCTGAAACTGTCTCTTCTGATCAACTAGCCAAACCTCTTGTGTGGGTTCAGAGACATCTCGTGGATCATCTAAGGTTTGTGAAGGGTCTGCAACACCTTGTTTTCGAACCAGGAGGAAGCTTGTGTTTGCATAAAAGCATCAACAACACTTTGATCCAAATAGCAACAGCATTGAAGCTCGACTTGAAAGGGTTATTGCATGAACATAGAGAACCAATGATTGTTTCTGGTTTATCTAAGCTGAGATCACGTTTCCAGAAGTATAAGATCAAGGCTTTTGTTTGGTATCAATGGAGAGAAGCTCAATCAGAAGCAATGATATCTGACCTAAACAAGGAGCAGAAATTTCTTGCTCTAAGTGTTACTTGTAATGAGCAGAATCCAGTGACGCCTCTAGGACGTGTGAAGGATTTACAAAGGTTTTTGTTTGAGCCTGGAGGGGAGATAAACGTGCACAAGAGCTTTAACAACACCCTTGAAGAGCTGGATTTGAGGACAAATCCTTTTAAAGGAGGAGGGAATGGTGCGACCTGGATCAGCTTCAAATCTATGCTCTGGAAGTGAATACACGTCTCAGAAAGAATATGGGCCATAGCACAGCTTAATGGGCTTATTAGAGAGCTTATTGGCCTTATTCATGAGGTATTGGAACGACAGAAAGTTATGGGCCTTGATGAGGCCCTTATAAAGATAGGAATGACTATGAACCAACATGGACGTCTAGTATTCAACCTGATTGACCAAGGAATTGATGGAAGGAAGCTGGTTGGATGGGAAATGAAATGGATGGTCTTGCATGATCGCGAAATGGACCGGTCAAACCGACATGGCCGAGAAATGAGTTGGAAATGGGAGATGAAGAACCAGAGCTGGAAATGGATTGTCAGGAGTATTTTCATCATCCAAATGAGGTTAAGGAGGTACTTGGTCGTAGCAGAAACAAGATGGATTGAGCCCAAGCAAGAGTTGTTCGAAAAAGGCCTTTATCGGCCCAAAATGTGGAAAGACAAGCCAGCTTGGATTATGATTGGGCCAAGAAGATTAAGCACATCTAATATGGTTTATTTTAAGTTTATTTATGATTTTTATTATGTGTAAACCAATTGCAATTGGGTTTAGGGTTAGTAAACCAATTAGGAATAGGTTTAGACTAAACCAACTTGGTTTAGGTTTAGGGTTTTTAGCTTAGGATTTTGTTTTCTTCTTTCTTATTTATGTAGCCACAAGCCTTCATGTAAACAATGAACCATTATTCAATAAACTTAAGCTTTGGCTCAGACAAATCGTCTCTTAGGAGACTTCTTTATCCTGTTCACGTTTGTGAGCAGTTTTATATCACACTAAAGAAGAGTTAAACCTTCTGTGTTCCATCATAGACATCAAGCAGGACGCCCCTGTGTCTCAGGAGTAGCAAAGCATCCTTAGAGCCTTCCACAGCTTGAAGGAGAAGACCATCATCATCATCTATCATACACCCACGCCCCCTTCAAGTGATCCAGGGAGAGACAGCCATTCCAGGGCCGTACCAAACATGGAGGAAATAGTAACAGTAGAACATGGATCCTTACCTACTGTTGGATTGAACCCCAAGCCGCAGTCTAGTAAACCAAGTGAGGATTAGTTGCGAACCAACCGGAGGAAGGGAAGAAAGGCTTAGTTCAAGCGACAAGGAGAGACACTAAGGGCACAAGTGAAGTGCTACACGTGTGGTCGATTGGGAAATTACTCTCGTGAATGTACCAACTCAACCACTGAGAATTCAGATTGGAAGGCATTTATTGCATGCTACGGTTGTGGACAGAAGGGTCATTTTGCTAATGAATGTACCGTGCGTCGACCAGAACAAGGAAGAGGAACGTTTGTACGTACCAAACCGATCCGACCGACCAATGAATGCTCGACCGCGCATCCTGCATCTGCAGGAAGAGTTTATGATCTGAATGGGGAAGGAACTCCATCTAGTGCTCCAGGACTGTTGAGTGGTCTTGTGACAGGTTTGTTTGGGTCCTAATTCTTTCTTTTGCGTGTTTAAATTATTGTTTAGTATTTAGTAGTTTGTAGTTGTAGTGTTAGCATTCTCGGTGAATGCTAGTGTGTTGATTTTATTTTTTAGGATCGTTGTTAGTTGGTAGAACCCTTGTTTTCGTTTTTACGGAACCACCCATAAGTTTGTGAACTGTTAGTAGCCTTTAGGTTTATAGGAACCCTTGTGACCCGTGATATTAAAATCCAGCCTGAAACCCTTTTAGCCAACCTATTAGCTATGCCCTTAGAATCCCATGAGGTTATTATAGAGATGGATTGGCTATCGAGGTACCAGACATTCTTGAACTGTGCAAGAGGAAGAGTTCTGAAGACGACCAGCAGGCGGTAGAGGCATATCATGGCATCAGGCCTAGCATTAGAAGAAAGAGAAGTTATTACCTATATTAGTGAAGAGTCCGAGAAAGTCTGAAGCCAAGGAGAGAATGGTGTAGTGAAGATAGGAGAAGAAGCTCAAGAGAAGATTTGGTGTTGTATTTATGGTGAAGATCAAGTTGTTTCCAAGGAGGGGAGACATCAAGTGAAGATTATGAAGTCAAAGAAGTTTGGTGAAGCAGAAGAGTGAGCAAGTGCAAGAAGGAAGGAAGGATCAACAAGAAGCATCTGCAAAGTGAGAATTAGAGCAAAGAAAGAAGAGAAGAAGAAGGCTAAGTCAGAAGCAAAAAGAGTGGAAGTTAAGCAGCATAAGGTAGAAGTAAATGGTGGTACCAAATGATGGTATCATAAGTTAAATGGAGGCGGTGAGAAATGGTGGAAGAATGAGGCAATACCAGCAGTAATGTCAATTGGTAGTAGAAGGAGTTTAGTATCTTTGATGACCTCAAAGTAAATGGAAAAAGCAGAAGCTAGAAGCAGATAACGGCATCAACAATATTAGACCGAGTAGTAGTTCAAGGAAGCCGCATGAAGCAAGTTAACCGGAAGTGTGTAAGGAAGAATCAAGGAGAAGAAGAAGACATGGTGGAAGACTAAAGGAAGAAGCAGTTAGGAACAAGCTGAAGAAAGTTAAGAAGATGATTGCAGAAGATAGAAGCGGCTTGTGAATTAGAGGACAAATTCATTTAAGGAGGGGAGAATGTAATACCTCTGATCTAGGGTACTAAGTCAACGTAAGTCAACAGACTTGATCAAGCCAACCAAGTATGAAGAACCTTTAAGAAGACTTGAATAGAGGTTCAGTCGAAGCAACTTGAAGAATGGTCTAGACTTTAGCTGGAATGGACGACACAGACGAAGGCGATATTTTGAAGAGGAGTATCTGTGCTTAGATCACTCAAGGGAGTAGTATTAGGACATATGGTCGTGCTAAAATCAAGATGGTCCAAGAGGAATCAAGAGTTGGATAATGATCTAGTGTTTTTGGTCGAATTAAGAGCGGTCGAGCTGATTAACAATTTTCAAGCAAGGACATGGAATGGAAGCATCTTGGAAACGTTTTTCTACTCAACTACATTCAAATGAAGACTTTTAGGAGTTGGTCACGTGGCAAGGAAGTAGTGGACAAGGATGACATGGCGATTACATGGCGCACACCCATTGGTAGTGGTTGATGATGTGACGAGTACACATGGCGATTTCTCATTGGTTGGAGAGGTTACTTGGCGACTAAGCTACTGAGTTTCTAGAAGCTGAACACTTGCCTTGCAAGGGAGCATATACTTGGTGACCAAGGTTTGCATGTTCTAGAAGAAGGAAGCTTGCAAGTTAAGTTTAGTAAGTGGGACACATGTCCTCAAAACTACATGCTCAAAGTCCACATGTCCCACCAACCTCAGCCCTCATTCTCTATAAATACCAGACCCCTCTCCTTCATTTTTCTCATCCGAAAACTGTGAGTGACCCTTAAAGAGAGAGAGAGAGGTGAGTTTTGATAGAGACACCAAGATTTTTAGAAAGTTTTCGGTTTCTTTAGTTTATTGTTTGGGGAGAGTCTTTCCGGAGGTGTTTAGGTAGTCTTTTAGGCATCAAACCAGGTGGGTTCCTGGATAAATTCTCTTGTGTTTATATATGCAGGTGTGGAGGTTAAGACCGAGGGTCTAAAGTGAAGACCCGAGGCATAGTCTAACCGTTCTTGTGCATGGCCCCAGATGAGTGTATGCCGATAGCATGCACGTTTGATTGTTGATTGTTGTGTTGTCTAGGTTTTGTTTAGTTATCTAGATATTATTGATTGTTGAACCGCAAGATACTGAGTGATACTCTCTCTTGTCGGGTGTGTTGCTTTCTTGTTTAGTTGTTTGTTAGTAGTGTAGTCTAGATGCGTGAAGTAGTTGAATGGAGGTTTGAGCAAGCTCCCTCATGCATGTTTATTTATTGTGTTACATTTAGATTATGTTGTTTGTTTTTGTTGTGTGTCCTTGGTCAGGACTAAGAATTGCATATTGGTTAGAGGTGGATCTCCTTCATGAGTGTTGTATTTATGTTTTGGTCTAGACTAGTGGAAGATGGCCATCTCGGATTTAGATTGGGAGTAAACCAATTCTCTGATGACGTGCTTGGAACCCTGGAGTTAGATTGGGTGTAAACCAATTCTCCAGTGGTGGAGTAACCTACCCTCCATGGCCTGTCAACTGTAAAGTGGGTAGCGCCCATGGACGAGCGATGCATGACGATGTGGCCCGGTTAAATTTGGAGTAAACCAATTCTCGGAGATAATGTTTCCCGATCAAGTGACTCTTGTGTTTGTGGTTGATAGTTTTCAGGATGGAGTGGTTAGGGCTCCATGTGTTTAGGGATCCTGGGGGTTTGTGGCTTGTTGCCCCATCCTTTGGTGTACTCGATATTTTTATTTTTTTATTTTTGTTGTTGAATTTAGGATCGAGGCTAGGTTGTTTGTTTGTCATTAGGTCTCAGTGGGGAGACTAACTCCCATTGTTTAGTTTATTGCTTTGTTTTAGTAGTTTATTGCGTGATTTCTTGTTTGCTTGATTGATTGTTTATTTGTTGTTAATCATGGCTGGGGAGGGTTAGTTGTTATTAGGAACTCACTGAGTAATCTCGATTACTCATCCTCTCTTCTACTATGCAGGTAACCAGTAGGTGGAAGCTTAGGAGCAGCATAACGCATGGTAACCGGTGTAGTTTTTGTGGCATAAGCATAAGCAAAGACTAGATTTTAAATGTATTTTGAATTTTCTTTTCTTTTATTTTGGCCCTTGGCCGAACGCTAAAACTCTGATATTTTGTATTTTTTATGAAACGTTTTCCATCTACTATTAATAAAA
The DNA here is from genome assembly GCA_905132765.1 of Moricandia arvensis. NCBI lineage: Eukaryota > Viridiplantae > Streptophyta > Magnoliopsida > Brassicales > Brassicaceae > Moricandia > Moricandia arvensis. Next base: position 146,474 of record CAJHQP010000696.1, read on the forward strand.
TAAATGTTTATATTTGTTGTTGTTGTTCTAAATGATATAGACCTTGTCCGGGTCGATGCAACTCGGAGTACGTGGTACGGGCTGCAAAGCCTTAGGCCATGGCCTTCGAGGACATAGCAAATTGGGACTGGTTGGTCGAGGGTCTTGATTTGATCTGACCTTTGGTCGATCTGACTTGGCGAGCTATATTTGTGGCATTCTCGGGCCGTTCCGGGTTAGTCTGGCCTAGGACGGTTTGGGGGTGTTACAACACTTCTCTGGTGAAATGGGTGAACCATCTACTCGTCCTATGAGCTTCAATATGGCTGGTGAAGGGAAGACCTTAGCTTTCAGTGGCTGTTCTACTGCGAGGACTAACCAAGATGAGACTATCAAGAGCCTGCCTTAGGTAATGTCACTATTGCTAATGGGGATAAAATCCCAATAAAAGGTGTAGGAACTATGAAATTGTTTGATAAAGACAGAAAAGTATTTTACATGCCAACTTTTGCATCTAATCTATTATTTGTCAAGAAAGTTTCTACTGATCTTAACTGCAAGGTTATTTTCAGTCCTAATAATGTTGTGTTTCAGGATATTGAGACTTTTAAGTTGATTGGAAAGGTATTACAAAGGAGGACTTGTACCTACTTGAAGACACTAAGACTAGTTCAAATTTACCTTATGCTTTTAGTTCAATTCATGCTTTAGATAATCATGTATTATGGCATGCTAGGTTAGGCCATCCCCATTCTCGTGCACTGAACCTGTTACTGCCTGATGTTTCCTTTAAAAATGATGGCTGTGAAGCTTCTCTTCTTGGCAAGCATTGCAAGAGTGTGTTTCCTAAGTCATATACCATTTATGAAAACTGCTTTGATCTTATTCGTTCTGATGTTTGGAATGCTCCATGCACATCTAGGGACAATAATAGATACTTTGTTACATTTATTGATAAAAAATCTAAGTACACATGGTTAACTATGATTCAATCAAAATATTGGGTGGTAGAAGCCGTTATTAATCTTGAAAACTACATAACTAACCACTTCAATGTTACGATCAAATTTTTAGGTCAGACAATGGAGGAGAATACACCAGCCTTGCATTCCAAAGACACCTAGCCAAACATGGAAACATTCACCAAACCAGCTGCCCATATTCACAACAAAAAAATGGTGTAGCTGAGAGGAAGAATAGACATCCAATGGAGGTACCAATGGTCCATGATGTTCTACACAAATGTACAAAAACGTTTCTGGATTATGCTGTGATTACAACATGCAATCTAATCAATAGGACTCTAACAAGAGTTCTTGATGATCTCACATCATATGAGGTATTGAACAAAAGAAAACCCTCTATTAACCACTTGCGTGTATTTGTGTGCTTGTGCTATGTTTTGCAGCCAGATGAACATAGAAACAAGATTGAATCTAGAAGTACTAAGGCTGTGTTTCTAGGCTCCTCAACTACACAAAAGGGCTACAAATACTATGCTCCAGAAACCAGAAGGATATTTGTGACAACCCGTCCCGTGGAACCCAGGCTCACAGAACTGCAGCGCACCGACCCTAACCCCTCTCATGTGAAGTCCTTCGCACATGTAGGTTATTGGTGAGGTTCGAACCCCCGACCTCACCCTTTAACAACCTCCTCACAAGAAAAGCTGTCACCAATTGATCTGCAGGCCAATTGGTGACAACTTTTCTTGTGAGGAGGTTGTTAAAGAGTGAGGTCGGGGGTTCGAACCTCACCAATAACCTACCTGTGCGACGGACTACACAGGAGAGGGGTTAGGGTCGGTGTGCTACAGCGCTGTGAGCCTGGGTTCCACGGGACGGGTTGTCACAAAAAAAATCGACTTTTATGTAACTGCCTCCCCTGTCAAACTAGGGGATCAACCGGCCCTGCAGTGCACCAACCCTAACCCCTCCCATGTGCAGTTCGTCGCACAGGTAGATTATTGATGAGGTTCGAACCCCCGACCTCACCCTTTAACAACTCTCCCACAGAGAAGCTGTCACCAATTGAGTTTCAGGTCAATTGGTAACAGCTTCTTTGTGGGAGTGTTGAGAAAGGGTGAGGTCTTGGGTGAGGTCTTGGGTTCGAGTAATGCCAAGCGCATCAATAACCCACCGGTGAGCCGAGGCCTAGGGTGAATTCGGCCAGGTTGTATCACAAGGGAGGGGTTAGGTACACTGCAGGGCCGGTTGATCCCCTGGTTTGACAGGGTAGGCCGTTACAAAAAGTCGACTTTTTTAGGACAACCCGTCCCGTGGACCTCACTGTCCCATAGACCTCAGGTTAAGAACACTGCAGGGCTCCGACCCAACCCCTCCATTATGAGTTCTCATTAGCTCGATAATTAGGTTGTTGGTGAGACTCGAACCCATGTCCTCACCCTTTAACATAACTCCCACAGGACAAGCTGTTAAAGGGTGAGGACCTGAGTTTGAGTCTCACCAACAACCTAATTATGGAGTTAATGAGAACTCATAATGGAGGGGTTGGGGTCGGTGTGCTGCAGCGCTATGAACCTGAGGTCTATGGGACAGTGAGGTCCACGGGACAGGTTGTCACAGTATTAGTCTCCAGAGATGTCAAGTTTGTGGAATCCAGAGGTTATTATGAAGAGAAGATATGGGACAATCTCAAGGATCTATCTCAAGGAGCCTCGGATAGGACTGACAACCTAAGGCGTATCATGTAGAACCTGGGCATCAGTATGCCTCAAGAGGAAAGATCTCCAATACCAGAAGCTAGAAAAGATTCAGAACCTGTTCTTAATGAGGTGAATGAATATGAAGAAGCTATTCATCCTAATCCTGAAGGGGGAGATCAAGAAAATCAAGAGCATTCTCATACTGGTCAAGAAGAATCAAATACTGGTCATGAACATGAAGTTCATGATCAGAATGAAAGCCAACAAAATGAAGCTGAGAATGATGAAGGAGAGCACGTGGAAGAGGTTCAGCAGCTTAGGAGAAGCACAAGGCTGAGGAAACTTCCGTCTAACTGCATCAACACAAGGGTTTACTTCAATAGCCAGGCAGTAGCTCATCCCATTAAAGTAGTCTGCTCTATGGCTCACTACCCTATAGAACATCAGGCCTTTATTGAAATCTTGATTAAAATCTGGTTAAAGCATGAAAGAAAAGAGAGATTAAGAAGATTTGAGACTAAAGGAAGAGTCTTTGGACGATTTAGACTCAAGAACCCATTAGACTTAACGAGAGAGACTAGAGAGAGTCTAGAGAGATTTAGAAATGAACAGCTTGATTATTATTACTCGATAGAGGTTACAATACATAGAGGAAGGATTAGGGTAGCATTATGATAAGGTTACAACGGATAGAAGACTAAGCGTGTAGACTCAAGGCCCGAGAAGGCGCCAACTTCAAATGCTTGGTCGAGATCCATCACACATGAGATGCCAAAGGTATATTGACCAGATGATCTTCCTTTCTTAGCCACATGAACCAGCCTGTCAACCGCGCTTCCTTATCCGTGAATCAAGCTTGAATCAGAGTTGTAAGTGGTACGTGTAACTTCTCGTCGAGTTACATTTACCCCGGGTAACTTTCGACCATGATCATCTGGGTCGACCAGTTTTACGGCCTGTACGGCTTTTCCGTACGGCCTTGTACAGACACTCCAATTCCAAACCCTCTACACTTCTTCAGTCTTCCTCTATCAATTAAACACCTCTATTCAACACTCCCCTCAAGCTTGACCAAGGGAACCGCTCAAGCTTCGATGCCATGAGATCTTCCTCATTAAAAACCATATCAAAGAAAACCCTACCTAGGGATAAAATCTCAACAAGGAAAATAAAGTGATGACCAAAACAAAACGTTAATACGTTCAACATAGTTTTGGCCTTGAACAAACAGCTCAATAAAGATTCCTTCCTTTGTTAATGTTTAGAAAACACTCTAAAAAACTAAACAAAGCTATTGTTCTCTCTCTGTCTCTTTGGAGATTATTGTGTAGGTTATTCTTAGGTTATGATTCATCACAAGTCGATGACCATATATATAGAAGCTAGATTTACTTTTCTATCCTATTACACATTGTATTATATATTTCTTTTTCCTAATCCTTATCACTTCAGTTATCCTAATTCTTTTAAGGATAACTTCCTTTTTCTATTTATCTTCCTTTTTAATAATGTTGAAGCTTATCTCCAACATTCTCCCTCTTAGGCTTCAAGCATTCCTTGCTGAGGTCTTGAACTAGAATTAGATCCCTCATTTCCTTGAATTTGATCTTCGCCAATGCCTTGGTCAATATGTCGGCTCGTTGCTCAATTCCCGGTACATGTTCAACGTTGATTTTCTCCCTTTGAACACATTCTCGAATAAAATGATATTGTTTGTGAATGTGTTTGCTTCGACGAAGAAACATTGAGTTCTTGGTCATTTCTATGCCCAACTTGTTATCAACACGGATCAGTGTCTTCTCGTTCTTCCTTCCTGTAATCTCACTCATCAACTCTTGAAGCCAAATTTCTTGTTTGGCAGCTTCCGTTGCAGCCATAAAGTCGGCTTCACAAGATGACAATGCCATTGTTTCTTGCTTCTGAGAACCCCATGTTATTGGGGTTTCTCCAAAACAGAAAAGATGTCCAGTTGTGCTCTTTCCGTCATCTGGATCAGTGTTGTGGATACTGTCACTGTATCCGATATGATTCTGAGATCCTTCATGTTTAAATCCCAATCCATAACCAAGTGTACCTCGCAAGTATCTTAGCACCTGCTTCAATTCATTGACGTGTGACTCACGTGGAAAATGCATATACCTGCTAAGAATACCAACTGAGAAGGATAAATCTGGTCTTGTGTGCAAGAGGTATCTAAGGCATCCAATCCTTCACCTATAAACAGTTGCATCAATCTCTAGTTCTTCAAGTTCTTTTGACAACTTCAAACCAAACTCCGTTGGTATTGAAGATGGATTACTAGTATCCATTCCAGCTTCCTTTAAGATCCGTTGTGCATACGCCTCTTGTTTAATCTCAATTCCTTTTGAGCTTTGCTTCACTTCAATGCCTAGGTAGTACGTGAGTTTTTCAAGATCAGACATCTCGAAATTTTGTGACATCGAGGCTTTGAACTCCATGACTGTCTTCAAAGAGTTTCCGGTCACAAAGAAATCGTCGACATATATTGCTAGTATCATAATGGTGCTTCCTTCTTCCTTGCGATAGATTGAGCTCTCTTTAGAACACTTAACAAAACTCAAACTCTTCAAAACTTGATCACGTTTAGTGTTCCAGGCACGTGGAGCTTGCCGTAAACCGTACAAGGCCTTTTTATGTTTGAAAACCTTATATTCTTCTCCCTTCTTTTCAAATCCTTCAGGCTGAGATACGTAGACATCTTCAGTTAACTCTCTGTGTAAGAATGCTGTTTTGAATTCCATATGATGGATTTCCCATCCGCTTGCAGCAGCTAACCCAAATAGCAATCTTATAGTTTGTAGACGAGCTACCGGTGCAAAGACTTCGTTAAAATATATTCCATGTTCTTGCACGTATCCCTTCGCAACAACTCTTGACTTGAACTTGTTGATAGTTCCATCTGCATTCCTTTTGATCTTGAAAACCCACTAGAGTCCTATCACTTTGACTCCAGGCAGTTTATCTACTAACACCCACGTCTTATTCTTATCAATTGAATCGATCTCGTCTGTGCAAGCTTTTATCCATTGAACAATTTTGCTCGCTTCTTGAAAGTTGGTTGGCTCGTCATTGAGTGAAAGAAGTAGAAACTCACACTCTATGTCGGCCAATAGTAAATAGTTTTCAAGATAGCTAGGACGATTTGATTGACGTGTTGGGCGTCTTGGTTGTTGTGGTTCGGCTTGGTCGACATCGGGATTGTCTTGAACAGGTTCTGGTAGTTGTGCTTCAGCATCATTCTCCTCCTGTTTATTTCCAACCACAAATGGACCATGTCCGTCATCCATTGTAGCACCCCATGACATTCAAAACAAACCAGGTTTGCTGTGTACTTCCTTGTCAGCTCCCTTCCAATTCCAACATTCCTTTTCTTTAAAGATCCCATCTCAACTTACAATTATTCTTCTAGAACTCGGATTGTAGAGTCGATAGGCTTTGGATCCAGGCTCAATGCTGAGATGAACCAATGCTTATCATATATCATCGAGTTTCTGGAGTTGTCCAAAATCGATCTTTAAATTTGCAAGACAACCAAATACTCAAACATGAGCGATCCTTGGTTTCCTTCCTCTCAAGCATTCATATGGTGTCTGATTCTTCAAAACTCTTATGGGAACTCGATTATTCAGATAAGTGGCATGACGAACTGCTTCTCCCCGTAAGTAATTTGGAACACTCATAGCCTTTAGAATTCTCCTTGTCATCTCCATGAGTGTACAATTTCTCCTTTCGACCACTCCTTTTTTGTGGGGTATATGGAGCTGTTAGATGGCGTCTAATCCCACAGTTGTTGAAAAAATCTTGAAACTCCTTTGATGTAAACTCACCACCTCTATTCGTACGTAGTGTGATTATATCTTTGTTGACATCCTTCGCAACAAGTTTCTTGAATTCCTTGAACTTTCCAAACGCATCTCCCTTCTCCTTTAGTAAGATCGACCATGTATATCTTGTACAATCATCGATGATCATAAAGATATACCGGTTGTGTGCAGGTGTAGCCGGTGAAATAGGAAAACACAAATCTGCGTGTAGTAGTTCCAATGCTTGCGATGATCTATACGCAGTAGCCTTTGGAAAAGCTTGTCGAGCTTGCTTGCCAACTAAGCAAGAGTCGCAGATTTGTTGCTCGTCTTGAATCACTGGCAACCCGTGCACCATCTCATGTGTTGCCATGGACTTTATAGTTTTGAAACTAATGTGTCTAAGTCTAGCATACCATCTCCACGTTTCTTCTTCCATTCTCATGTGGAGGCAAGCCGGTCTACCAACTTCAAGTCTCAACTTGTACAGTCGGTTAGGCGACCTCATCAATTTTACCAACAACCTTCTGTTAGGGTCTTTTGTGTTAGGTAATTTTCCTTCTTACTAACATCACACCCTTGTTCAGTGGCTTGTCCTCAGCTAAATATGTTGCTTCTCAACTATGGAATGTAGTATATGTCGGTCAAGAGTTTGTGTTCTCCTGTTTTTGCTTCAAATAGTATCGACCCCTTGCAATAGATGTCGACACAAGATCCATCTCCAAACATAAATTTTCCTTTAATGTTTTCATTAAACTCAGAGAAATATGATCTCTCTCCTGTCATATGATTGCTTGCTCCGTTATCCAAGTACCACATTCCATCTTTATGCTTGCTTTGCTCCAGTGTCTTCGGTATGACCTTCTCCTGGTTGAGAAAAATGATCTCATGCATATATAAGGCTACATCAGCTTCTTATGTTTCACCTTTGTTAGGCTCTTGGTCGTGTCTCTTCTCTGGACATACTGAAGGAAAGTGACCCGGTTTATCACACTTGAAACAATCAATCTGAGACATGTCCTTCTTCTCCTTGTATTTGTCTTATGAGTTAAACCAGCCACATCCTCTACCTCTTCCTCTGTTTCCTCTTCCACGACTCCATCCTCTTCCTCTTCCTTTTCAGTTGTACGAGTTTTTGGAGCTCGCATACAGAATATTTCCTTGTGGCTCTTGCGTATCTTCTTCTTGAATCCGTTCTTCATATTCTTCAAGTCTCCCAACAATATCTTCGAAACTAGTTTTATTCAGATCGAGAACTTGTTCAAGTGAGGCTATGATCTGAACGTACTTGCTTAGCGGTAAGCTGTTCAGGAACTTCTATACTAGCTTAGGTTCTTCCAAAGATTGACCTAAAGCAGCGGATTTTGAGGCCAATTCTGATATCTTGCCTGAGAAGGCATCTATAGAATCTGAATCCTTCATCTTTAGGCGTTCTAATTCGTTCATCAAGGTCTGAAGTCGAGTTTCCTTTACACGTTCAGCACCAAGATTTCTTTATTTGACAGCTTCCCATATCTCTTTTGGGGAGTCTTGTTCCCCAACCTGCAAAATTAGGTTTTCTGGAATTGATTGGAATAACAGAGCAGTAGCGATATCATTCTTCTCTTTATCGTCTGTCCCTGGTTCAATTGATTCCCAAACCTTATGTACTCGGAGTAGCACCTTCATTCTCATAGACCAGACCGTGTAGTTTGTTGAAGATAGCATCGGGCAGACCAACGTGGATGGCACGGCTTCTCTTGGCGTCGATCTGCAGGCCAATTGGTGACAACTTTTCTTGTGAGGACGTTGTTAAAGAGTGAGGTCGGGGGGTTCGAACCTCACCAATAACCTACCTGTGTGACGGACTGCACAGGAGAGGGGTTAGGGTCGGTGCGCTACAGCGCTGTGAGGCTGGGTTCCACGGGACGGGTTGTCACAAAAAAAATCGACTTTTATGTAACTGCCTCCCCTGTCAAACTAGGGGATCAACCGGCCCTGCAGTGCACCAACCCTAACCCCTCCCCTGTGCAGTCCGTTGCACAGGTAGATTATTGATGAGGTTCGTACCCCCGACCTCCCCCTTTAACAACTCTCCCACAGAGAAGCTGTCACCAATTGAGCTGCAGGTCAATTGGTAACAACTTCTCTGTGGGAGTGTTGATAAAGGGTGATGTCTTGGGTTCGAGTAACGCCAAGCACATCAATAACCCACCTGTGAGCCGAGGCCTAGGGGTGAATTCAGGCAGGTTGTATCACAAGGGAGAGGTTACGGTCGGTGCACTGCAGGGCCGGTTGATCTCCCGGTTTGACGGGGTAGGCCGTTACATAAAAGTTGACTTTTTATGACAACCCATCCCGTGGACCTCACTTTCCCATAGACCTCAGGTTCAGAGCCTTGCAGCGCCTCGACCCCAACCCCTCCATTATGAGTTCTCATTAACTCCATAATTAGGTTGTTGGTGAGGCTCGAACCAAGGTCCTCACCCTTTAACAGCACTCCCACAGGACAAGCTGTCACCAATTGGACTACAAATCAATTGGTGACAGCTTGTCCTGTGGGAGTGTTGTTAAAGGGTGAAGACCTGGGTTTGAGTCTCACCAACAACCTAATTATGGAGTTAATGAGAACTCATAATGGAGGGGTTGGGGTCGGTGTGCTGCAGCGCTATGAACCTGAGGTCTATGGGACAGTGAGGTCCACGGGACAGGTTGTCACAGTATTAGTCTCCAGAGATGTCAAGTTTGTGGAATCCAGAGGTTATTATGAAGAGAAGAGATGGGACAATCTCAAGGATCTATCTCAAGTAGCCTCGGATAGGACAAACAACCTAAGGCATATCATGGAGAACATGGGCATCAGTATGCCTCAAGAGGAAAGATCTCCAATACCAGAAGCTAGAAAAGATTCAGAACCTGTTCTTAATGAGGTGAATGAATATGAAGAAGCTATTCATCCTAATCCTGAAGGGGGAGATCAAGAAAATCAAGAGGATTCTCATACTGGTCAAGAAGAATCAATTACTGGTCATGAACATGAAGTTCATGATCAGAATGAAAGCCAACAAAATGAAGCTGAGAATGATGAAGGAGAGCACGTGGAAGAGGTTCAGCAGCTTAGGAGAAGCACAAGGCTGAGGAAACTTCCGTCCAACTGCATCAACACAAGGGTTTACTTCAATAGCCAGGCAGTAGCTCATCCCATTAAAGCAGTCTGCTCTATGGCTCACTACCCTATAGAACATCAGGCCTTTATTAAAATCTTGATTAAAATCTGGTTAAAGCATGAAAGAAAAGAGAGATTAAGAAGATTTGAGACTAAAGGAAGAGTCTTTGGACGATTTAGACTCAAGAACCCATTAGACTTAACGAGAGAGACTAGAGAGAGTCTAGAGAGATTTAGAAATGAACAGCTTAATTATTATTACTCGATAGAGGTTACAATACATAGAGGAAGGATTAGGGTAGCATTATGATAAGGTTACAACGGATAGAAGACTAAGCGTGTAGACTCAAGGCCCGAGAAGGCGCCAACTTCAAATGCTTGGTCGAGATCCATCACACATGAGATGCCAAAGGTATATTGACCAGATGATCTTCCTTTCTTAGCCACATGAACCAGCCTGTCAACCGCGCTTCCTTATCCGTGAATCAAGCTTGAATCAGAGTTGTAAGTGGTACGTGTAACTTCTCGTCGAGTTACATTTACCCCGGGTAACTTTCGACCATGATCATCTGGGTCGACCAGTTTTACGGCCTGTACGGCTTTTCTGTACGGCCTGTACACTCCAGTTCCAAACCCTCTACACTTCTTCAGTCTTCCTCTATCAATTAAAAACCTCTATTCAACACTCCCCCTCAAGCTTGACCAAGGGAACCGCTCAATCTTTGATGCCATGAGATCTTCCTCATTAAAAACCTTGTCAAAGAAAACCTTGCCTAGGGATAAAACCTCGACGAGGAAAATAATGTGATGACCAAAACAAAACGTGAATACGTTCAACCTAGTTTCAGCCTTGAACAAACAACTCAATAAAGATTCCTTCCTTTATTAATGTTTAGAAAACACTCTAAAAACTAAACAAAGCGATTGTTCTCTCTCTGTCTCTTTGGAGATTATTGTGTGGGTTACTCTTAAGTTATGATTCATCACAAGTCGATGACCATATATATAGGAGCTAGATTTCCTTTTCTATCCTATTACACATTGAATTAGATATTTCTTTTTCCTAATCCTTATCACTTAAGTTATCCTAATTCTTTTAAGGATAACTTCCTTTTTCTCTTTATCTTCTTTTTTAATAATGTTGAAGTTTATCTCCAACATTCTCCCTCTTAGGCTTCAAGCATTCCTTTCTGAGGTCTTGAACTAGAATTAGATCCCTCATTTCCTTGAATTTGATCTTTGCCAACGCCTTGGTCAATATGTCGGCTCGTTTCTCAATTCCTGGTACATGTTCAACGTTGATTTGCTCCCTTTGAACACATTCTCGAATAAAATGATGTCGTTTGTGAATGTATTTGCATCCACGAAGAAACATTGAGTTCTTGGTCAGTTCTATGGCCGACTTGTTATCAACACGGATCAGTGTCTTCTCGTTCTTCCTTCCTGTAATCTCACTCATCAACTCTTGAAGCCAAATTGCTTGTTTGGCAGTTTCCGTTGCAGCCATAAACTCGGCTTCACAAGATGACAATGCCATTGTTTCTTGCTTCTGAAAACACCATGTTATTGGGGTTTCTCCAAAACAGAAAATATGTCCAGTAGTGCTCTTTCCGTCAACTGGATCAGTGTTGTGGATACTGTAACTGTATCCGATAAGATTCTGAGATCCTCCATGTTTAAATGCCAATCCATAACCAAGTGTACCTCGCAAGTATCTTAGCACCTGCTTCAATGCATTGACGTGTGACTCACGTGGAAAATGCATATACCTGCTAAGAATACCAACTGTGAAGGATAAATCTGGTCTTGTGTGCAAGAGGTATCTAAGGCATCCAATCCTTCGCCTATAAACAGTTGCATCAATCTCTGGTTCTTCAAGTTCTTTGGAGAACTTCAAACCAAACTTCGTTGGTATTGAAGATGGATTACAAGTATCCATTCCAGCTTCCTTTAAGATCCGTTGTGCATACGCCTCTTGTTTAATCTCAATTCCTTTGGAGCTTTGCTTCACTTCAATGCCTAGGTAGTACGTGAGTTTTCCAAGATCAGACATCTCGAAATTTTGTGACATCAAGGCTTTGAACTTCATGACTGTCTTCAAAGAGTTTCCGATCACAAAGAAATCGTCGACATATATTGCTAGTATCAGAACGGTGCTTCCTTCTTCCTTGCGATAGATTGAGCTCTCTTTGGAACACTTAAAAAAACTCATACTTCTGAAAACTTGATCACGTTTAGTGTTCCAGGCACGTGGAGCTTGCCTTAAACCGTACGAGGCCTTTCGAAGTTTGAAAACCTAATATTCTTCTCCCTTCTTTTCAAATCCTTCGGGCTGAGATATGTAGACATCTTCAATTAACTCTCCGTGTAGGAATGCTGTTTTGACTTCCATATGATGGATTTCCCATCCACTTTCAGCAGCTAACCCAAATAGCAATCTTAGAGTTTCTAGAGGAGCTACCAGTGCAAAGACTTCGTTAAAATCTATTCCATGTTCTTGCACGTATCCCTTCGCAACAACTCTTGACTTGAACTTGTTGGTAGTTCCATCTGCATTCCTTTTGATCTTGAAAACCCACTAGAGTCCTATCACTTTGACTCCAGGCGATTTCTTTACTAACACCCTCGTCTGATTCTTATCAATTGAATCGATCTCTTTTGTGCACACTTTTATCTATTGAACAATTTTGCTCGCTTATTGAAAGTTGATTTGCTCGTCACTGAGTGAAAGAAGTAGAAACTCACAAATTATGTCGGCCAATAGTAAATAGTCTTCAAGATAGCTAGGAGGATTTGATTGACGTGTTTAGCGTCTTGGTTGTTGTGGTTCGGCTTGGTCGATGTCGGGATTGTCTTGAACAGGTTCTGGTAGTTGTGCTTCAGAATCTTCAGCATCATTCTCCTCCTGTTTATTTCCAACCACAAATGGACCATGTCCGTCGTCCATTGTAGCACTCCATAACATTCAAAACAAACCAGGTTCGCTGTGTACATCCTTGTCAGCTCCCTTCCAATTCCAACATTCCTTTTCTTTAAAGATACATCTCGACTTACAATTATTCTTCTAGAACTCGGATTATAGAGTCGATAGGCTTTGGATCCAGCCTCAATGCCGAGATGAACCAATGCTTATGATATATCATTGAGTTTCCGGGGTAGTCCAAAATCGATCTTTAAATGTGCAAGACAACCAAATACTCAAACACGTGCGATCCTTGGTTTCCTTCCTCTCAAGCATTCGTATGGTGTCTGATTCTTCAAAACTCTTATGGGAACTCGATTATTCAGATAAGTGGCATGACGAACTGCTTCTCCCCGTAAGTAATTTGGAACACTCATAGCCTTTAGAATGCTTCTTGTCATCTCCATGAGTGTATGATTTCTCCTTTCGACCACTCCTTTTTTTGTGGGGTATATGGAGCTGTTAGATGGCGTCTAATCCCACAGTTGTTACAAAACTCTTGAAACTCCTTTGATGTAAACTCACCACCTCTATCTGTACGTAGTGTGATTATATCTTTGTTGACTTCCTTCGCAACAAGTTTCTTGAATTCCTTGAACTTTCCAAACACATCTCCCTTCTCCTTTAGTAAGATCGACCACATATATCTTGTGCAATCATCGATGATCACAAAGATATACCGGACAACACAAATATGCATGTAGGAGTTCCAATGCTTGCGATGATCTATACGCAGTAGCCTTTGGAAAAGCTTGTCGAGCTTGCTTGCCAACTAAGCAAGAGTCCCAGATTTGTTGCTCGTCTTGAATCACTGGCAACCCGTGCACCATCTCATTTGTTGCCATGGACTTTATAGTTTTGAAACTAATGTGTCTAAGTCCAGCATACCATCTCCACGTTTCTTCTTCCATTCTCATGTGGAGGCAAGCCGCTCTACCAACTTCAAGTCTTAACTTGTACAGTAGGTTAGGCGACCTCATCACTTTTACCAGCAACCTTCCGTTAGGGTCTTTTTGTGCTAGGTAATTTTCCTTCATCCTAACATCACACCCTTGTTCAGTGGCTTATCCTCAGCTCAATATGATGCTTTTCAACTATGGAATGTAGTATATGTCGGTCAAGATTTTGTCTTCTCCAGTTTTTGCTTCAAATAGTATCGACCCCTTGCAATTGATGTCGACACAAGATCCATCTCCAAACCTAAATTTTCCTTTAATGTTTTCATTAAGCTCAGAGAAATATGATCTCTCTCCTGTCATATGATTGCTTGCTCCGTTATCCAAGTACCACATTCCATCTTTATGCTTGCTTTGTTCCAGTGTCTTCGGTATGAGCTTCTCCTCGTTGAGAAACATGATCTCATGCATATATAAGGCTACATCAGCTTCTTATGTTTCACCTTTGTTAGGCTCTTGGTCGTGTCTCTTATCTGGACATACTGAAGCAAAGTGACCCGGTTTATCACACTTGAAACATACAATCTGAGACATGTCCTTCTTCTCCTTGTATTTGTCTTATTAGTTAAACCAGCCACATCCTCTACCTCTTCCTCTGTTTCCTCTTCCACGACTCCATCCTCTTCCTCTTCCTTTTGAGTTGTACTAGTTATTGGAGCTCGCATACAAAAGATTTCCTTGTGGCTCTTGCGTATCTTCTTCTTGAATCCGTTCTTCATATTCTTTAAGTCTCCCAACAATATCTTCGAAACTAGTTTTATTCAGATCCAGAAATTGTTCAAGTGAGGCTATTATCTGAATATACTTGCTTTGCGGTAAGCTTTTCAGGAACTTCTATACTAGCTTA